>JAZGTJ010000254.1:0-156878 GCA_036877575.1 Botia almorhae
CACCATTTTAAAACGAGACTAAATTGAGTGGATGGCGGGGGGATTTGGGGGGCCTACAAAACCTCTCAGCCCCGGGGCCTTCCATTAGGTTAAGGCGGCTTTGTGCATATTTATATACAGTTATATAAAGTCTCACCACACAGACAGCAGCTTGCATGATGGCATCCAGACTTCCTTCTGGAGGGTCCAGATTTCCAGATATGTGCTGCTTGGCTACCATATGTTTGAATTGTTCCCCATTAGCAGTGAGAGAAAGGACGTGTCGAAAGCCAAACGGCGGCTGACACGGCTCTTTTTTGTCTGGACACGGTCTTTGAAGCTTCTCCTCATTGGTGTCCGTAAAGGGAAGTAAAGTCTTGTCCACAAAGGCACCAAAGCCTGCGTTCGAAAAACAGCTTCATAACATTACTGCCTTATTACTGCGAGTCACGCTGACCTCAAAACGTTGAGATTTACACAATAAAGTAAAAAGGGAAGTCTTCACTTTCCACAGATATAAATACATGTGTGTAGTCTGACTTGGTGCCAAAATGCAGTAGTTTGTTAAAAATGTTCATGAGAACGTTTCTGGACTCTGTAAAGATTTTTTGACATTATCTGACAGAACTGGAAGATTTTTAATGCATCAATAAATAAAAAGAGTTCAGAAAGCGCCATGTCACAGTCTTAATTTTCATGGTGCATTACAGAACATTAAAACGACATTTATTGTTTGAAATTTGTGTTCACATTAATATAGACTGACAGCAGAGACGTTGTTAGATTAATGTCATGATAAACAGACCATTATAATGTAAGACTTACAAAGAGTGAGAAGATGCATTTAAATGTTCTCACCTATTCTGGCATTGCCAGTAATCTTATTAAGCTCGTTGAGTAGGTCTTTTCCAAGCCTTTTCACGTTCTCCAGGTCATCCTTCATCGAGTAAGAGAGATCCATGAGGTAGTACAGATCCACAGGATAGCCTTCTGCCCTTTTAAAATCTACCTCAAACGTGTGAGGTTTCCCTGGAAAACAACATCAGTCTGTGTATGTCTGAGGGCCAGTCTCTGAGGAAACATCATTCCTCTAAGAGTAAGACATACCTGGCCTAAGGTTGAGTTGTATTTCTTGTGGTTGGATTTGGACAGGGTTCGAGCCGGTCGACAGGGGCTTGTTTATACTTTTCTTTAGGTCATTCTGGGGGTTTACTATGTGTTCAGGTAAGCATCCTCTCTCCTTAAGCACAGCAACGGTATCACAACGCACTGCTTCCTGCTCTCCAGACTTGGTGTAGTTCTGTGAGAGAAATGCGCCGGAGCAAGATGTGAAGATGATGGGTTGGAAACAGTGGGAAGACACTGTGTCAATAATAGTGATTATTCCACCATAAACGTGTTCCGTGTGACTATAAAAATAAATCGAATGAGTTATTGCTTTAAATGTCATTATTAGCACAAGTTACAATATTCCATTCAGTTGTTTTCACCTTGCATGCAAATTAAATGTTTCATATTTTCCACTATGGAAAACTTGACTTTGCATCTGCACTGTATTGAACGGAATCTACAGTGGTGCTTTAAAAGCAAAGCTTACCACGTGTTTGCACCAGGCACAGGCAGGCCCAGATCTGATGCACTCTCCACAGGAGCTCACTGAAGCTTTTAAGCATTGCTCCTGAGTGAAGGCTACAAGACAAAGTTCAACTTCAGTTCCATCTTTAACAGTGTTTTGTGTGTGTGATTCATCATGCTGGCACGAAGACTCTGTTGCCTCCTAAGATATCTGACCCAATTCTAAGGCAGCAGTGCATGGCAAGGCAATCCCATAATGCTTTGCTACAAGCTCAGTGACGGTGGAAAAGTCCTTTAACCATAAATATATGTAGAATTAATTCAAAATCAAATAAAAAATACAGAAAACATTACAATTTGACTTTTACCCAAAATGTACAAGTCTGTGTTACACATTTTGAGTTTATTAAAGGTCTGTTAGCTTAGCAGTAATAGCAAATACTGCTGAAATCTGTTGCTAATTTTAAAAAATGCAGGAGTTGCTTTGCAAAGGGGTTCGTCTTATTTCCTAAGAAGTAAGCTTACGTTTGGAAAAGAGACACAGTCCTCCAGCTAATATCTAGAGATAGTCTAAACATTATACAATACATACAATCTATGACATTAAATTTACCAACCATGTCTTCCCAGCAACAGCAGGAGAAACCCATTGAGACAGGCCGACTGCATCATTTCCTAAAGACAAACAGAGTTCCTTATCATCAGGGCTCTGTATCATTTTAGCTTTCTCAACAACCACATTTAGTTCTTACACTTGCTTAGTTGTTGTTGCTGGCTGTTATGAACTTATGAACATGTAATATTGGGTAATGTATCATATGTGTGCAGTTCTGCAACAGCTGTGCAAGGGGCTGAATGTACAAAGTGCTTAAACATGACAGATGTTTCTGAAGACGGTAATGTGGTTTAACACATTCGTTTTCCTGCAGATGTATTTACACCATGATTAAGAAATATGACATACGCCACTATTCTTACTCACAGGAAGTCGCCGGTTTTATAAAAGGGTTAGACTTGCATTAGACTACTAAAAACCTGTGGCTTTACACTTGTGTGGGTTAATTCACAGAAAAATTTATCCTCACGTCAACTTAAACGTCTAGTATTATGGGCTCCTCAGTCAGACAACCAGAACTTTTGTTTTTATGATGTCATGTATAAGGAAAAACCAAAAACAAATGTGACAATTTAACAATTGTATATTTAAAAAATAAACTTGGTGGGCAAGAACTTTTCATTCATTTCATTGTTGTTTTCTCAGCATTAAGTCCATACGTTCATCGTGTGTACGAACACAACAATGTTAAATGTGTGTGTGCGTCTGAAGCTACAAATATAACTGATTTCTGTGTTTACATTGAACTGCCCTTAGAAACTGTCTAAATACATATATACAAGCCTAAAATATATACAAACCAAAAGAGCACATACTGTTTCACACATGCCCAAGTGTATTAATGAATGAATGGTTGCAGAATTTGAACCATTTCTAAAAGCTACAACAACAGGAAAAAACAAATGTAATAATAAAAAAAGTCATAATAATAAAATGATTATTTCTATGTATAAAAAACAATGTCACTTATTAAACAATGTTGTTCTTACTTGCAGCTGAAATGTGTCGTCCTGGAGACACACAGCAGTCAGGTGGATATGAGAGGACCAGAAGCACAGAAAGTAAGTTAGCTATACACATGACAGGAAGTGAGAGAGGAAGTGAAGTAAAGCCTTCTTCAGAAGGTGGAGGGTCAGGGGCAGTTTAAAAAATGCCCACTATCCCACTTTATGCATCAGTAGAGATGTCTGCTGTAGTTCATTTTCGCCCTCAAAATTGCTTTTTTACATAGTCACATAATTGCTACAGACATGCTAATGTTGAGTGCATTTGAAAAAGCCAGAAAAGTCAGCTTAATTTCCAAAATTCCCAAACCCTCAGAGGTCGCTCTGTCATAGCTCAGGAGATTTGATGGAGATCTCAGTGGGGTTTGCTCAGATGTTTCTCCTAAATTTTCTTAGGAGAAAACAAATTTTGCTTATGGTGTTTCTGTAGCTCAACTGGTAGAGCATTGCATTGGCAGAGCAAAGGTTGTGTTTAATTTCAGCAGATGAAGGCGTTTTGTGAGGCAGTGTATCTCCTGTTGTGTTTTTAACGAAACAATGAATATCAAAGAAATTCAAACAATATAATGGTTTGATGATGGAAAAAGCTGATCAGTTTCTGAAGCAGGAAGTTTAACCCACGAAGAGGGATGTCGCTTGTTTTGTTTTGCTTAAATCCATTTTAAAGAAGGTTAAAGAGATACTGACACAATTTTCGGTCAAATCTAATGCACCATTTTCTAGACATTTTACTAATTTCTATAAAACATTTAATACAGCAAGCCAATGAGCAAAGACTTAACAATGAGCCAAGGACACTCTTATATGTATTTTTCAGGAAAGAAATATTAAATAAATAAAAAGAACTAAATAAAGGAAAATAAATAAGAAATAAACTCTTAAACTAATCAAGGTTTGACTCTGTGTTAAAGGTAAAGCGTGTTATTTCTGCATCACAGGCACCCACAGAAAAAACTGCGGTTCATTTGTTTGATAGGTCTGACTGGACTACACCTAACTTGTGCTCAGCCAATGGCGTGAGTCTGGGGTGGGGCTGTGCGCCTTTAATGTATGAAACTTGGTTGTAAACAGTCATGTTGACTAACCTGCTGCTGCATGCGCTTGATTAATGCAACAACACATTAGCCACAGGCCTCCCTGTGGTGTGACTGGAAGTTAATGGTTTTAAAAGCAGAACCACAAACTCATTAGCTGAAGAGTTATACGTTTTAATTTTCTCTGAATGCTAAAAAAGATCAAGATCAATTATACTTATCTGAGGAAACTGACTTGAAAGGAAGTGCATTACTCAAAGGTTCCAGACAGTGAGTCAGAGTGAACACACATACAGTCCCTCATACGTACTGGGACAGTAAAGAAAAAATTGCTGTGGAAGCAAGAAATCTTTTATGATAAAAAGATTAATATGAGGCAAAAGAACAGTGTGACATTTTGGACATTTTTCACTGCATTTCTGCCAGAGTCAGCTTGGCGTATGTGTGTGTTCTCACTGAAAGCAAGACTCAAGACTGCAGAAGCAATAAACAGAACTGATACTACACATTCTCTGCTTTTTATGTGTGAACCAATAATGCAACAGAACGCAGCTGATTACTAAGAAACACAACTGTGAGCCAACTGTCCCCATACTTAGACTCACATTAGATAGAGTGAGGAAACTCTGCTTTTCTTCTAAATTGGGCAAACATTTACGTGTTGAAACAGCCAAATAACATTACATACTATATACATTTACTAATAAATACTTTATAATTTTACTATTAAATCCCCCTCACTCAAAACACTCAAAACATAAACACTCAAAAATTGTTTCACATCCTGTTGGCCATTTCTGGTGTCAGAGTTACAGCTGAGTTTAAAAGAAACCGATTGAAATACTAAACATCCATTCAGTCACTTTTGTGAGGCTTCGTCTATAGCTTATCTGTGCCAGTTTTCCTGAAAATAAGATATTATTTAGTTGGGTGGATATTGAAACCATTAAGGTGGACCTTTTGTCACTCAAAACCACTTGAATAATAAAGATTGGTTGCCAGTATTTGAAACATCGTCCTCAACAGTTTAATGAAGAATGAATTTGTAATATTTGTGTCTTGCAGACTCAGCTCTGTCCCCTGTTCCCAAACAATGTAATCACCAGAAACAATCAGTATATTCAACAACTAAAGTTAGGCAAGTCAATGAGCTGAGTAACTTTGTACACTTACTTATTGATCAAATTATAGATTCAATGATATTAAAGAGAAAGTGCAGGGGTTTGTGTTTGTCCTTTGATTTCCTCATTGGTTTACTGGGGACTCCTTAACTGTCTCTCTCTGACAAGAGGCTGTTATGGAGTGAGTTACTTTTCAAATCAATTTACAGTATCAAGCCGATTTAATGATTAGATACCAACATCTGCATTTCCACATTGACTCACAGTACATGCAAAACAGCAGTTTACCATGATAAGTAACTAATGCAATCAGCCCACAAATCTGATTGAGTCCAGACACACCAATATTGGTCAAACTAGTTTTTCTCCACCCCACAACTTACACCCATAAATAGAGTCTTCAATCAAGCACCAGAATGCGACTTCTGGTGTCTCCAGTAAGAACCACTGCTTCAACCACCATCAGTAAATCTTCTTGCAGAACATCCAGAACTGCTCTTTAACTTCCAGTGGCCAAAGATGAGGTGGTTTCTGCTCTTTTCAGAATGGTTCATGGACTGGGCCCGTGGCACGTACTGGTACCTGTTTGGCAGGAGAAGTGGTCTGTGCAGTGGATCCATCAGTTCTCCAAGCCCCCTAGATTTGGACCCAAAGAGAAAGAACCGAGTGCTTAGAAGAGGCGAGTACATTTTGAACACACATCCAATACAACAGACTGAATACAGATGACAGAGATGTCTGTAAACAACTAACACTTCACTTTTTACCTTCAGAATTTGATGAGTCTGACGTGCCCAGAAACCCGGATGTGATTGTGATCGGCAGTGGTGTTGGAGGTCTGACGGCGGCAGCGACTTTAGCCAAACTTGGAAAGAAAGTCCTGGTGTTGGAGCAAGACGAGCAGGCTGGAGGTCTGTGTAAGACCTTCATGGAGAAGGGCTTCGAGTTTGATTGTGGTAAGACATTGAACCTGAGGTTCAATGTAACATCGAGTTACATGAACCTGTGTTATACTTCATTATATATCAAATATCTGTATATCAAATTACACAACGTAAACATCAACCCCTTTTGGGTATTTAGGCTTCCATTATGTGGGACAACTTCATGAAAATGGCTTCTTGAAAGTGGCGCTGGATCTGATCACCGACGGTCAGGTTCATTTTGCTGAGCAGGATGCCCATGTGGACACAGTCATCATCGGAGAAGGAAAACAGTGCAGGAAATACTGCATCTACAGCGGCAAGAGGCAGATGGAGGCTCGTCTTAAGAAACAGTTCCCCAATGACACTAAAGCAGTAGAGGAGCTTTTCAAAATCATGAAGGTATTTATTTGATGGCTTTGTCAAAATCTTGAGTGCTTATTGTACTTTACAGCTGGGTTTCTTAACCAGGGGCCTCCAGATTACTTACAGTTATTTGAAATAAGACGACAAAAGCCTTAAAAATAAACTAAGACAATTAAAAACCAAGAAACGTCGTAGTGTTTGGTTATTTTTATAATATACATCTTTGTAAGTTATGCATTTCTGTAGTGCGTGGGCTTGAAGTCAAAAAGGTTGAGAGTCGCTGCTTACAGGGAATGTTCTCAGAACGTTGTCAAATATTCTCTCAAAGTTGTCTCAATGTTATCAAAAAGGTTCTTGCTGTAACGTTAGTAGAAAACGTATCATATATCAGAAAATGCTGTTCTTAAGTAGTAGTTCTTAAGAAGTTAGTGGAACATTTTAAAAACGTTACAGAATTAAACATGTTTGAATAACATTATTTTAACCGAGCAATAATGTTAATACAACGTCTGAAAAACTGACGTGTTTTAACGTTTTGTTGCTTAATGGAAACATTTGGCAAACCTTGTTACAACCTAAACTTGTTAGCTGGTGTACAGTGCTCGTCTTATAAATGACATGAATGTGTGGTTTATTCTCCAGATCTCTTCTAAGAAGATTCATCTGCTGTGTATGCTGAAGATGGTGCCGCTGTGGTTCGCTCGCTTCATCCTCTGGAGCGGAATCGCCGAGCTGATCTCACCGGTGTTCAGATACTCCCGCAGCAGCACCACAGACGTGCTCCGGTCTCTGACCAGCAACCAGGATCTGCTCACTGTCTTTTCTCAGATATTTTATGGTGAGAGCGCACAAGTGCTTCTTCTTCCTGACTTACTCTGCAGTGTGTTAATGAGAGTTTTAATCGGAGTCGCCGTTTGTCACCTCAAGGTGTCCCACCTAAAAACTCCAGCTGCATGATAGACGCTCTGTTCCTGCACCACTCCAAGCGGGGCGTCTACTACCCCAAAGGGGGCGCCAGTGAGATCCCATACCGCATTATACAGGTGGTGGAGAGGCATGGAGGACAAGTTCTGGTCAAAGCTCCCGTGTCCAGGATTCTAGTTGATGAAAAATCAAATGCATATGGTGAGTTTAACATCTAATATATTTTATTTATTAACTATGTTCTGTCGTCCGTATGTCGTCCACATTCTCAAAATAATTGTTTTGTTGGATCAGGAGTGGCTGTAAAAACAGAAGGTGGAGATGTGGAAGTTCATGCTCCTGTGATTATTTCAAATGTTGGTGTGTTTAACACCTTCAGGAAACTTCTGTCTCCAGAGGTCCAGACAAATCCTGGTAACTTACCGAATCTCTTCAACATCTGCGTTACTATGTACTGCAGTAACTCGCGTCTACGTATTATGGCTCAGATGATGACCTGAGGTGACATATGGCTTGTATCTCCTGCATCTCGCAGGCATTCAGGATTATCTACGTGCTCTGAAACCAGGCAAAGGATTTTTCCAGGTGTTTGCAGGCTTTAATGGCACTAAGGAAGAACTGGGCATCTCATCGACCAACACGCGACTCTACAAAACCAACAACATGGATGAAATGTAGGTGAAACGTTAAGCTACTGTTTGTAAGTTGCGGTTAAAATTCAATTGTTTGCAGTAATCGTGCAGAGTAAAAACAGTAACAAGGGGTTTATATGTACTTGTATACAGGATGGAAACGTACTTTGACTTAGACAAGGACGACGCACCAGATAATATTCCCATGATGTACATCTCCTTCCCCTCGGCTAGAGATCCCACCTCACGCACTCGATTTCCAGGTTAAATATTCTTCCTCCACATACTCAGTTCATTATCCAATCAGAACCATCAAAAGAAACCACAATTAAAGGTACGGTAGTTAATTGCAGAGAGGCTAGCAAAAGCAAGCTAGCGCCAAAAGCATCCCGCCCTCCATTCAGAGCGCTATAAAAAGCCACACCTTCTCCAAAACACGGGAACGCATACAAAGCTAACGTTCAAAGCATAAGATGCCGCCCTCCTCCAATACATATGATTGTGATTCAAATTCATAGTTTGACAGACAAGAAGGATGTCCTATTATAACATTCGAATGCAATAAGTGGATGATCATTTTTATGGTCCTGCGCCTCCCACAGCAGATATATGTAAACATATAAATATTAATGTGAAGAGAGACTTTCAACAAGCATGAAAAACAATCACTTTCTCTACCTGTGTTCATGTTAATAACTTCAGCGTTTGGCTTCTGTTGTTTTAGGACAGTCACGTATGGTCATACATACGATGGTCAATCCAAAATGGTTCCGAAAATGGAACAGCGCGTCTGAGACGGACAGAGGAGAATTCGACGAATACAAGATGAGATTTGCCAACCATCTCTTTGACTGGGCTTGTGTTCACTTCCCTAAACTGAGAGAGAAGGTACATGTCCCTGCATCATATCTGAGAGACGCTTATTAACTAAACTGTATGTACAAACACCAGCTGTTGACGATACAGGTGAAAAGTGCAATTTATGTTCTGTTCTCTGTAGCTGGTGATGTTGCACGCGGTCAGTCCCATCAACATGCATGGACTCGGAGCCACCAATGGGTCCATGCTGTCTGCAGAGCACAGTCTGGAGAGATACCAGCCTCTGAACATCGCCAAGACCAGGTCCACCACACCGGTCAAGAACCTCTACCTGTCAGGTAATACTTAATGATGTAAACGTCAGTCAAGCATTTTAGACGATGACATCTATTGTGTCTTACCTATATTGCTTTGCTTGTGTCATCTCAGGACAAGATATCTTCTCTGCTGGTGTTTCTGGTGCTTTACATGGAGGTCTTCTCTGTGCTTCTTCTGTTCTGGACCATTGCCTGTACATTGACATTCTGCTCCAGCAGAAAAAGCTGAAGAGCAAGACAGCTAAGAAACTACAGTGAGGCTAGACTGACCCAGATTCGTTCCACATGTCAGTCAATGTGCTCAGACAACAGAATACATAAAATACTGTATTATTATAACTGTAAGCAGAACTTTTGAGTTTACCTGTTACACGCGCGTTTTAATAACTGTTCTTAGGATTTATTACTTTTAATGTCATTTCATGTCCTCTGTACTTCACATATGTTACCTGTTACTCCTAATAAAACAGTAAATGCAATAAAATATGTTACTGGTCATATTTATACAGTATTCATAGTCGCATGGAAGTCTTTACATACTTGGCCACTAGATGGCAGAATTATATCAAATAATATAAAAAAACATAACCTGCTGTTTAACTTCCATGCATGGATTGTCTGTCCAGACATTTTTATTAAATATTTTCTCAAATAATTTGGCTGTTGTGCATGTGAGGGTAACCTGTACATACTTTACAAACAAGCAACATACATTTTTTGTACGCACACACGAAAACACAATTTCACGAAAGCTCACACGTGGAAACCAGTTTGTTTGACGAGAGGAAATGTTTCACGTATTCGTCTGTTCTGTTGAAAAGCGTGAAGCTGCAGCTGAGGATGTTTGTTCACTGTTTGTTCAGAGGTCACATCCTCCTGTTGAAGGTCAAATGAGGGAGTCACAGCTTTGACCTGTCAGCTATTGACTTGAGAGGAGTTGTAGACAAACGAGTACTGTTTAGTATGTTTAGACATGTAGTTTTCTATCATTACATAAGCAATAGCATATGCTTTGGGTGTGCTTTCTGTATCCGAACTGGTTTGATGATGTTTACGGTTAAGTGATTTCCTTTACGGCCTGTTTGAAACATACGCGAACGCGACGCACGCCGGCTGCGTCAGCTCAATTGCGTCATCGCGTTGCGAAATACATTGACGCAATTCATAACGCAACGCAAGGTTTAGCATCAGTTGAAAAACACGTTTATATTTAGCCATCCTATTAACAACACACGAAGTCTAAAGCTGCATCGCGCAACTTTCGCCTCTCTACCGCCATCTCTGTTTGAAAGACAAAACTGCAGGTTACATTACGTGCTTTTCGTTACGCATGTACGTAAGGCAGACGATTATTATTACGATACCCGCTGGGAATCGGGGTAAGGTAAGGAGATCGCGTCTATGTACTTGCTCAATGGCTGATTTTTGTCTATTTTCACATGGAGAAGTCACGGATTGCCACTTTAATGACGCAGACGTTTGAAGGGAACTAAGTTTGTTACCGCATAGCGCAAAGGCGCATGGTGTGCACGGGTGAACTGAGGTACTCTGTAAACTATTTATCATGCATGTTTTTTAAAGTCAATCCAAGTCAGAATACGCCATCCTAATATATTTAGTAATGGAAGAATATACACATAATGATAGATGATTACGCGTACGTGCTTTAGCTGTACAAACACCCAAGATCTTCTGTGCGTTGTTCCAAGCGTTGACATTTTTGTACTTGTTACATAATAAATATTGCGTTTTCTATTTAAATTAATTAATTCTGTCCAATCAAAGCGACGAGTGAAAGAAAGTGTGACTGTTGCATTGTGGGATACGGCATCGTACCCAGCGTGCTTTGTTGCATAGGCTGCTGGACGTTTGGACAGTAGTTGGTCATCCTTGTATTCTTTGCATACAGACAATATGCACAATGTGCAAAGTATGCATACTTCATACTGCAGAAATAGCAAGAGTAATATGTTTGTATGCTAATCCAAGCCTTTGATTTTTCTTTCATTTCTGCTGCTGTATGTGGTTTCTCCTCTGTCCTCTCACCTTGTTTTATGTGCTGAGTATGTATCACTGGAGCTGAAGGGTGGCGTGCGGGCCAAACCGAGCTATTAAAAGCCACAGCTATATAAATAACCCATGCGTATAAATGAAGACAGTGCAGCAGTATGAGATGCTGGGAAACTGCAGCCAGTGCTCTACTGAACACACAGTTCATCTAAACCAGCGGTGAATGAAGCCATCTGAATGAATTAAAGCCCAATCTATACAGCATTAAAGATGCTGACCTGACCATATTTACATATTTCATTAAACAATACAGTACAACCAAATGAATGTTTGTATGTTTATGCATGAATATGAGAATTTGCTCACACTAGTCATGAGTATTGTGTTTAAATGTTGGCTCTGGTTTCACTTGTTCTATGCAGATGGTGGCTATTCCCTTTAGCTACTGATGGAGATAAAAATAGAATCTGTTTCTGTCTCATCCGTCCCTTAGTGCGGTCTCTCCACACACACACACACACACACACACACATGCAGTCTTTCTCTCCACACACACACACACACACACACACACACATGCAGTCTTTCTCTCCACACACACACACACACACACACACATGCAGTCTTTCTCTCCACACACACACACACACACACTAGTGGAGTAGATTAAAGGAATCAAATGGGACTTTTGTGTACGGGTGCTGTCATTTTATAGGTCTAAATTTGTCTTTTAGCTTTTCTCATTTCACCCTGAAAAGTTCATTCTTACACCTGATTAAGAACTTGGTTGTCATACAGTTTTGTTACCATTAAAAGATCCTTTTTTGTCTCTGTCTTATTTTGAACCCAAACCTCTGCTGTCCTTTTGCCAATTGGTTGTAGTTTTGGTGGAATGTGATTTTGAATTGATTGCGCTTTCAAAAGCTTCTAAATTCATATTTAATTATGATCAATAAAAAGCCCTTGAGCCCAGTTTCATTAATAATGTTGTTCGGGACAGACAGTTGTCTGATTCATTATGATTCATTTAGTACAAATTATCTAGCCAGTTGATGATGTTTCAGAGTCACGGCCCACTTAGCAGCCTGAAAATGCAATTCTGTACGATTTTTTGCAACGCTGCAGCGTGATTCTGCAGACATGCAACTCTCGCTTTCTTTATTCCCGCATACGGGTCTTTCAGACGTTATTGGAAAGCTGCTTCAGGGGCTGTTTGTCAATACAGCGCGTAGCTTCTTGATCGATCTGTTGCTGTGTGCCAGACCTGAAAGGGTCTGCTTGAACTGAACCCACGGTGCCTTGATGCTCCTTGATATTTCATTAGAATTGATGGTCGGTTTATGAACTGTGAGGGGATTTTTTTGCTTGTGTGGGGGAATGCATCGTTGCTTCAGCTGCGGACGCATCTTGTCTGTCTGTTATTTAACCCTTAACGGAATAGATCTTAAACTGTTCAAAGTATATACGGTCATAAACTAAAGCTTTGAGCACAAGCAAACATTCAAAGTTTGTCTTGACATACTTTCATTTTTGAGTTAAATTTTCCAGCATGCGATTTGAATTCTGCTTAAATTATACCTTGGGCGCAGAACCCACAGGGTTGTGATTAAAAACTAACATTTAGCGAGTGAAAACTTTGAATCCGACTGTTCTACATTTCATGATAATTTGACAACAATTCACTGTTCCTTCCACCCCCTGCAGCTGCTGTTATTTTCAGCTCTCAGGAAGATTTCGCAAAGCCTGACTGCCTGTTCTGATTTTAACAGTAATAGATACGCTTGCAGGAAATTGAAGCGTAGCTGTTGGGAATCTTTTCCTTTAACAGCAAATCAAGACGAGGCGTTCTGGACACCCCCGCAGCCCCTGCGCCCGGCTAAATGCAGAGGCCACCTCAGGTGGTTATCAGCCAATTAAATTCTAGGTTTTCCTAACTCGAGCAGTCTTTACACTGCAGTGCATCAAAAATAGCACAAGGATACTTTGAACTGAGGCATAAATGTACTTAAAGCTGCAGTAACTTTTGTCTCTATCGCCATCTCTGTTTGCAATATAAAACTGCAGGTTAAGTTATCTTCTTAAAGTAATAATAATAATAAAGTGACATATTTGTCAGATATGTGACCTCATCATGCATGCATGTAACCCATCACTGGTGAGGAGTGAATACACACTGCAAGTCATGAACACACACACACACACACGGAGCAGTGGGCAGCACATTACTGCGCCCGGGGAGCAATCGGGGGTTAGGTGCCTTGCTCAAGGGCACTTCAGTTACAACCCCCCAGCACTGGAATCAAACCAGCAACCTTCTGATTACAAGCCCGACTCACTAACCAGTAGACCACAACTGCCCCCCAGTGACAAGTTTACATTCTAAGCAACTGTTGTAAGAACAAGCTACAAACACTCCACCATCCTCACACAATATAGTGAACTGTCGTCTGCTTACAGGTGTGATGTAACCACACAGACGAATGTAGTCAAACTGACATTTCCTGCAAAATCAGACCCGATGTCATCGCTCATTGACTCTGAAGCTTTGTTGTGCTGTAAGTCAGAAAATGACCCAAAATTGAAGTTGTCCATACGGAACTTTTGCGACTCTGAAGAGCCTGCGCACAGCCTAAGAGCTGTGCAGTAAAATATACTTCATACTGTGCTCATAACACTGTGTTTACTGCTACATTGTTGTTAAAGGAATCAGACAGGCATTCTGTACGGTACTTAGGAGTTTATTATCCGACTGCGCATACAATATACTAAAAAACTAGACATTTGAATGTTCCATCAAAATAACATTTTTGTGGCTTAATGGAAACGTTAGAGAAACGTTCTTAAAACCTCCTGGTTGTTGGCTGCATAAATGGATTCGCTGATTCACAAACAGAGTCTCAGAAGACGTGACTGAAGTGTGCATACTTGATCGATGACGCTCCTAGTGTGCATTTATGTTGTGTGGCAGCGCACATAGTGTACTGTTCTTGGACTGTAGTGATGACACTGAACACGTGTGTTTAGTAACAGTGTTGAGTGTGTTGTTATGACACTGGGAGTTTTTGTGATGTTTTGGGGTTGATGTAAAGTGAATTATACTATTAATAATAGATCCACCCTGTAATTAACTAAAAACAAACAACCTATTCTGAATATACAGCTTGTGTTTATCTAATTTATTTGCTTTTTTTCCAGGTGGACTGATTCACTGGCTGTGTGCAGGGTACATCAGCTGGTCGACCTGTGGGCAGCTGTTAGAGTCCGAGATTCATTTGAAACCAAATACACATCACACCTGATGCCAAACAGAGGCAAGCCTGGAAGTGAGAACGGTCAGCAGGGCTGACACAGCTAAACCTACCTGAGGAAGTGAGTCGCTAAACTGGGTCACACACGAGGTGAAAACTTTGAGATGGACTTTTTGGCAGTATGAGGAATGGAGGGAGAAGGGAATGAAAATATTCCCAGACTGGCCTTAATACAAACTACAGCATGAACCTATTTCACGGGCCGCAGACCCTCAGGGGTCCCTGTAACAAGGCAAGTAATATATCAGGCCAAGCCAGCGAGACTCAACGATTTGGCGTAAAAGTTTTGATTTTACACATTGACTATAAATGTAATTGTATGAAAGAGCGTGTTAAACGAAGGTGAACCAAATTCAAAGGTTATGTGTGTGTGAACACACCATTATACTGTTTGATTTCCTGTCTTCTCATGATTCAGTGATTCAGAGTATTTAACATGACAAACACGACATGCGTGTTGTGATTAGCACAGTACAAAGTACGTTAATTTTGTCCGATCCGATTCTGTCTAAACTAAGAAGGTCCCTCCCTTCAGTATGTTTTCGTCCGTCTCTCCCTTCAGTGTTTAAATAGTACATACTTCATACAGAACGGAAAACCTGCTTCTTAAATAATGTTTTTTCCCCCTCAATTTCTTTCCCCTGTCTCTTATTTCAGGTCTCTTGGGTGCTTGTTACTGGCGAAGAGATAAACTCATATCACAGAGTTTTAATTGGATCAATTTAATTACTGGGAGCAGCTTTATGTAATGCACAGCATATTTATTAGCGCCGAAGTATATTGGTGCATCACAGCGATTGTGTATTTCTGGAGATGTTGTAGCACTGCTGTGGTCAGGGCTGTTCTCTGCTATGCAGGTCCACTTTTATAGGATTAATCCGGTTTGTGTGTGAACACAGAACATAATGTTGATCTGCATTATGTTGCATAGCGCTTAATAAAATTAGCTAAACAATCGTAAGCACGCACAGGGAAGGGATGTGTAGAGCTTTGTGAATGAAAAGCATTGTAATTAAGATTCAGTTTCTGTGTGCACAGATTCTGTGCGGACCTGTTCACAAATGACACATTTGTAGCACAGTGTGTGAGAATGTGACGAGAGGATCTCAAGATTCTAAATAAGATCCGTTCAGCGGCGTCTCTCAAACTCATGCAGTTTTAGGTGGTAATGCGAGCGCATAAAATAGTGTCACGTGCATGAAAACTGCATGAAACATCACCTAGGTGCTTGCTTGGTAGTTTGCTTGCCTGGTCTCTCTCTCTCTCTCTCTGTCTTTCTTTCTGTCTCTCTCTCAGGATGTTTGTGGTCCGGCAGTGATTGGCATTGCGAGGGGGTGTGTACAGTAATCCCTCCTCTCTGCTCCTGTTTAAAATGCGTGTTTGGATTCATGGAGATGTCAGCTGTAGTGTAAAGGGAGTCATTTATACTTGCTGTTGTTGTATTTGAGCGCTGGCCAGCATGAGGAGGAGGAGGAGTGGCTGATGAAGCAGAAAAAAAGACGCCATTAAACGTAAAATCTGTTGGTGAAACTCTGTTCTAGTTAATGATGATGAGTCTTTAAGAAAAACTGTAACTTACTGTAAAATGCAGTTCTATTATCGCTTTCCTAATTTTGCATCTGTTGATTAAAGGAATTAGATTGTTTCTGTAGTAACAGTTCAAAATGTCCTACACCAGTGTGTGTGTGTGCGTGTAATATAGCTTTACTTATTGATAGTGAAGAGAGAACCAGCAAAACATTTCTGCCTTTGAAACACAGAACCGATCCAGTAAACAGATTCAGTAAACAGGGTCAGTTTTGATTTCATGTTCATGTTAGAAATCTACAAGGGTGATTCATCAGACGAAACAGTGAATCAGTGCAAACGTACTTGCTGATTCAGCAGCCCGCTTCCCGTATGGTCGCATGTGCGTCTCCATGCGTGTAATTACATCTGCTGAAGCGCATCACTGCACTGAGATTCACAGAGTTTGCTGTTATTGATACAGCTGTTTTACTCGATATCGTTGGATTTTTACTCTGCAGCGTCTGGTGCATGTTTCGGACAAAGCAGTCAGCAGTCAGTAACGATCTGAAGGAATGCAGAAAAGCACGTGTTTAATGCACGGACGCGTGCCTGATTTCAGTGTGACGTGACATTTTGCCTGTAAAAGGAAAAGCACGTTGTCTCATTATGAGCTCTTAAAGAGAGAAGAACAGACGTGTGAAAATCATTTCTGTCTAACAAAGGTCATGTCGTTGGATCATTAGCACACGCTGATGATGTCATGTGACATGTTGTTGTGGATGACAGAAGTTGTTTTGGCTGTGTGACTACCGCAGTCGTTTACACAGGAAAGAGTTTTAAGTAAACAGATTTCTGCACCACATTTTAAACAGACATTTTTATTTAAACAATGGCCCGTAAGTTCTGTGGACTGCAGACCAATGGTACACTTCTATTTAATGATGTAACATATATTCATCGGAAGCTCTTGTCTGCATCGGAAGCTCTTGTCTGCACTGGAGGCTCTTGTCTGCACTGGAGGCTCTTGTCTGCATCAGAAGCTCTTGTCTGGCAGGTTTGGACACTTAACAGGTTTCTAAAAGGCTTTTGTGTGGCTGTGACCTTAAAAGGGTAGTTCACCCAACAATGAAAACTCTTCCATCATTTCCTCACCCTCATGTCATTCCAAACCTGTATGACTTTTTCCTCTTCTGAGGAACACAAAAGAAGAAATGGCTTTCCTGTAGCTGTGGTTAGAGCATGGTGTTAACAAGGTCATGGGTTCCATCCCAGGATTGCACATATTTAAAAACAATGTACAGTATTACAATGTAAGTCCCTTTGGATAAAAGCGTCTGCCAAATGCATAAATGTAAGTCGGATACCAGCATACTTCAAAATATCTCCTTTACAGAAGTTTGGAATGACATGAAGGTGCGTAAATGATGGAGGAGTTTTCATTTTTGGTGAACTGTCTCTTTAAGGTCACAGCTGCGCGAAGGCCTATCAGAACCTTGCTCAGTGTCCAAACACTGTCCACCTCCACTGAGCAGCCCGGGCTGTTCATTATTCATTATCTGACAGCTCCTCAACCAGACTATTCATTTGAAAAACCTCAGTGAGGAACACCTATTAGCTTTATTAAAATCTCTCGGCACAGCGGCTTCCCCGCAATCTCTGCTGTTAACCGTTGCCTGGTCTCCCCCTGGGCCAAGAAGTGGCTTTTCAGCCGTTTATTGGATTTCTGCAGCAGGTTAGCTGAGTGTAAACCCAGCGTATTTCATTCCCTGTGTATTTAGAAGTGTTCTGATGTGTGCAAAACACCTGCAGTGTATAACATCAATATTGTGTTCTCATATTTTCACAGCGTGGTGTTGTTTATTTGGTAATATTGTCTTTAAATGATGCATCATTTGACAGTTCTCTGGAGCTGTATTTACGGTAATGAGGGAGAAACGCTGATACTGGGAAACGATGTCAAAAAAGGCTCCAGGCACCTGTGGTTCAGCTTATTTGTCACTTAAACAAGAATCATTACCGGAATTCATAACATCACATGAAAGAAATGATGTTCAGTGCCATTTTTGTGTTGCTATAATAAGAGCAAAGTGTGTAGTTGTAAATGACACAATATAAGCTTACAGTAAAGAGAAGTCACAGGGGAATCTGATGGAACCTGTCAAGAACTCGTAAGAACATCACACTTCACGATATCAACAGAAACCAGGAGAAAGTCCTGTGAAGGCCTGAGTTTAGACGTGAGTTTGGGGGCGAGGCCACCTGTTTATTAATTATTATTAATAATTAATAAACTATTTATTAATTGACCAATGGCAGGTTGTGTTTTGGACGATTGTTTGGAAAATGTTCATAATTTTTGCAATTCTTTTGATGAATTGCCACGTAAGTTTTTCACAATGTTTAAAACATTTTTTTGTTGCAAAAATAGACTTCATTTATCTACTGCACATTTTTGTTTCTTTCTTTAGATTTTGAAGCTTGAGCTGAACGTGTTCTTGACAGGTTCTGTGAGAAGATTCTTGTTTAAATAAAGAGAGATTATATCAGCCTTTTCCTTTCTTTCTCATTAACACACTCTCTCTCTCTCTCTCTCTCTCTCAAACCTATTTATCTCTTGTGTTTTATTCTCAGTTGGTTGGTAAAACAGGCCCACAGAACAAGCTATTGATTGAAGTGACCTCTGAGCGTAACGCGAGATCATATGCTAATGGAGCTTATCATTTCTGTCAGTACCCTGCAGACAGTCACAATTAAGCACACAGTCGATGCTGTGTCCATTAGGAAGCATGTTAGCGCTCAGCCGAGTTATATAATCATTATGTAAATCCACACATATTTATTCTGTTGTCTCTTTGCATGAACATCAGTCTGGACCGAAATAATTAGTGAGGGTTTCTCAGAGAGCAGCAGACACTTGGCGTGCTGTATATATTTAACAAAATGAAACGAATGACTTTCTGGGGAAAAGCCACTTAAAATGGCCGGCTCATATTTCTTTGATGGGCAGAAATCTTTCTTCCTGTTGTCTCACAGAATAGTGTTAAACATTGAAGCGATCCACAGAGGATGTAATGAATCTGTGAAAAGCCGAGCAGGAAATCTTTTGCTTCAGTTTTAGTTGTTTGCTTCAAACAGCAGAAATGATTCCTTAGAAGACTCAACTTTTCTTGATCACAAGCAGTACCGTACATTCTCCTGAACATTACTGTAATATCACATCATATGACATCATCAGACTGAATACAGTATGTGGTTTACATGGACCACTGCTGTGGTTTTTATATGGTGTTTTTGTGGTGTTTGAATTTGGACAGCCGTGGTCACTGTTAACCGTTTTAAAAGCTATGTGAAGATTCCTAAGAATTAAATATATCATTACTCCATAGAAAACTGAACGACAGTACAGTGGCAAAGATAATTATTCAGAATAAAGGCCTATATCCTAACTCTCCTGCATTATAATAGTAGTAGGTGTAGGTATAATGCATTATTCTAGGTGTAGGTATAATGCATTATTCTTGTAGTAGGTGTTCTGTTGTGAGTGTGCAGTGGTCATTAAATCTCAGCAGATGCGCTCGGCCCTGAGGCCCATTTTCTTCGCATTTGTTCCTCCTTCTGCTCACTCTGTTTGTCTTTATGTTTTGGTGTTTTATTATTTAATACGCTCTCTAATCAGTCCTTCAGGATGTAATTTCTTTGTTCTGTGCCGTGATGAGAAGATTGAATTACATTACGATTTGATTGTTTTTTTTTCTTGTAAGTAGGCGGGATTTTGTTTTTGAATAACCCTCATGACAGAAGTGAGGCACTGAAATATCTCTCTCCCTCTCTCTCTCTCTCTCTCTCTCTCCCTCTCCCTCTTTTCTGCTGCTTGATCCTTTTATTCCTTCTTTCCGTCCATTTCAGTGTGCATGCGCTTTCCCCAAAACACCAACATGAAAACTCAGAGGGTCATTGACTATTAATGGATTTAATCAATCAATGTGATCTACATCTCCCGGATGAACTCTGATATCACTTGGAATGACACGGTCGGAAATCATCTTAAAGATTCCAGGGAGAAATGAACACGTGACTTAAAGTGGATTTGGTGCTTAACACACACAGACTCATTTAAAGCAATAAAGATTCCCATGATGCAATGCAAATGTGTGTCAGGTATACCAGTGCCAGTCCTCTTCAACAGCAGCAGGAATTTGTTGAAAAGCTGCAATCACCTTTCCAATCAACTTTTGTTGGTGAAAAGAAAATCAGTTATTGAGCAAATTAAGAACAGATCAGCGTTTAGATTGATCTCATTATGTTACCCTGCAACAGTAAGTTTTGAGCTGTCGGGTCCCATTTTGGCATCATTTATCTTTAACATGAAATAAACAGTTAAGTTACCTGCAATTTTATGTTTCAAACAGAGATGGCGGTAGAGAGGCAAAAGTTACAGACTGCTGCTTTAAGTCCATGTTAGTGCTTTTGTAGATTCCTGTTCTTCATACTGGCTTTTTAATGTCTGTCTGCAGGAGTTTGTAGCCGGGAGTTTGGCTGATGTCAGTTACTGTCTGTGTACTTAGTGAAAATGGTGTTTGTATTGAGCTGCACAGAAGATATTGTGCCTCGGTAGAAGAAAACGTCTCGCGACGTTTAATGTGAATTGTTTTATCAGTTCTGTTCCGTCAGAGTGTCCAGTTTCATGTTCATGTTGTAATAGGATGGTCCATAATTATGAATTTAGTTGTGATGTTTATCTATAGACAAGGGAAATAATAAATATATTTCATAATTCTGCAGCCCTTCCTGTATCTGATGGTACGAAACGTGCAGCTGTCTCGCAGACAGAAAATCACTATCTGTGTTTGATAGATTTTGGAGTGTCTTCCCTTTTTCCGTGCGAGACAATGCAGAAATCATGTCCAGTCCCCGAAAGGATTCTGTTTGAGATCTCAGCTGTGAATGATTGAGAAGAAGACCTGAGCAATCCATCACAGCAGAGGAGACATGAAGAGTCCTGTCACAGCTTCAGGAGGGGCTGAGTGATGTCCGATGAGTCACCTCCACCCTCAGAAACACAAGCAACATCACTTGTGCCTTCCTGCAGGGGCCAGAAGTCATCAACATATATCACACTGATTGAAATGACCTGATGCATTCACTCACTCTCCACTCAGTGTGGTGGGGCGTCATTTTACAAACATTTGAATGCTGCATAATGTGCAGTCAACTGAAGGCTGTGTCTGATTCTAATGTTGTTTATCAAAGCAAATGAATTTGTTAAATTCACATTATGTTTTTGAAGTGTCCCACCAGGCCTCTCAGCTGGATTAAAGGTGCTTTAACTGGTTTTCTGCTCTTAGCTGGTGTGACAGACTGGTCTGTTTTGCTGGTTCAGAAGAGTTTTGGGCCCTTCCCAGCTAACAGTTTTAGGTTGTAAAAACATTTCTCTAACGCCTCCATTAGGTAATAAAAATGTTACAAATGTTGTTTTGAATGTTCCAAACGCCGTTTTATAGCCGTTGTAATTAATGTTAATGCTTGGTTACAAAAACATTCTTTTTAATCTGCAATGTTTTTAAAACATTTCACTAACAACTTTTTTATAACAATTATATACCAAATAACATTCGACCAAAGTTATTTCAGAAACTTTTTTGATAAATGTGAGAGAACTTTTGGAGAACCTTAGCCAACGTTCTGAGAATGTTTCCTGTCAGCTGGGTTGTGAACTGGTCATGCTGGTCTCTTCAGCAGTCCGGCAGATGCATTTCTCACGACAGACTCTGGGTTTCCACGTCTTTCTCAGATGATATTTTCTGGAAGTTGAATATTATGAATATTATTCTCAACGTTTGGTTTGTTGTAGAATGGCATTCAGCTGTACTCCTTTTACATTTATGTGTTTGGCAGATTTGGCGTTTATCCAAAGTGACTTACAGTGCATTCAAGCTATACATTTGATCAGTTTCTTGTGTTCCCTGGAAATTGAATGCAATGCTCTACCGGTCAGTTACTTTAAATCTATCGCATTTTGCACCGCCATCCCCAGGCACAGTAATGGAAAATTGGTTTGTTTTGGTGAAGTGCGTTTTTAGCACTTTGTGAAATCACGGACAGTTTTCCGTCACCTAAAATGAGGCTGAAAGTACATTGCAGCCGTAGTTTGCTCGTTTCTTCAGTTGTCTTTTCTCCGTGTCTGGTTTTAATGGAAAGTATATTGGGATGCTGGATACATCTGAAGTCATCGTTGGTGCATTTTGGCACCGTCGGCTCATTATCCCATTATTGGTCCATTGTGCCATCAATAAAGGTTTATAAAGCGCACATACGTTAGCCTGCTGCTAGTGTTTGGCAGACAGCTGCCACTGTTCTCCAGAACAGAGGAAAACAGAGACGCCCTGTGAGTGACCTTGCTGTCTACCGCCTAAACCGTCAGCTGTCTTTCATTCTGCAAACCTGACATCGGAATAAAAGCACGTTTATGTGAGATTTAAAATGAGTGGATCCAGTTTGGACCTCAAATATATGAGCAAATGTGCCCTCAGTGAACAGGCTGCCAGGATGTGGTTTTTAACTGCAGAGCAAAATTGGGGTAATAGACAAAAAAAACGCGGTGATCAGGTTTTGCTTACACTGTTGGCATTTACCCCAAAAAGAACTGTTTAAAATGTACCGTATGCATTGAGTTAGTCAGAAAAATCTGTGTAATATTGTGAATGCAAACACTCAATGATCACAAAGAGCTGCTACACAAAAGCAGCGACACAGAGAGAGGAAGTTTTGCATTGATTAAGATTAATATTTTTCTGAGAAATACTGTTAATATCTGAAATGGACATCCAAATGTACACGCCCCTCCCTTCATTGCACCACCCTCACAATAACAAACACACTATACAACACGGACAATGAGTGTTTTTCAGAAATCACTTACTGTACCTTTAATGACTTACATTTGGTTCTCTAAGTTGGTTCTTTTAAGTCTTAGGTTCAGTTCAGTATAGCTTGAACTTGGACTGCATCAGCACTCCAGCTTACTGTGCATACATTAACATCTGCTCTGGGGTCAGCCAGTGCTGCAGTAATGTATTAGACATGTTACTGGCTGTGCTATTGAAAGCTAATGACTTGCCTACAGTTTCTGCTCATCTTGGAGGCATAATTAGGCGGTGAGTGTGATGGAGATTGGGTCCACTCGGAGGTGCTGGCATGCTTGTGTCCACACAGTTTGGCCTCTATACAGCTCTGAGTCACAGTGCCAGGCATCCTGCTTTGTCCTCACTTCGCCAAAGGACAGACTGCGGCCACAGATGTCTCTCAGTATGTGTACGATGGAGTCAGTCTGCTTACACACTAGCGGAGGGCCGAATGCTCTGAATTATTTTTTTTTAAATAATTCAATAATTGGTGACTTACGTTCGAAAAGCTCAATGCAGAGGAAAACGTAATGTGTTTGTTATTGGCGTCACATATTATCAGACAGAGCAACAGCGCTGTGTCTCTTTTCAACACGCATCAGTATTCACGTCTGCAGTGGCATGCTATGAATGTGATCTCTGCCAGGGTGTTTTGGTTTGTCTCAATAAGAGAGTAGCGCAGAGAAAGTGTAGAGGGGAGAGGATAAAAATGCCACAGGGATCCTTGAGCGTGACTCTCGGTTGCCCACACTGCCAGACGTGGGAGGCAGATGTAATTCTCCTGCGACAGCCTCATGCACAGACTCGTGCTAATGGCAGCAATGCTGGAGAACACCAAATACCAGAGCTTTCAACTGTTGGTTGTGTTCAGAACTTTTTAAACTTCTCCAGAGAGATAATGTGCTCCTTTATATGATTATCTTCTGCTCTCTTTCTGCTTGTACAGAGTATCTGCCACCTGATGCCTCTTTGTTTATTTGGGGAACTCTGGAAACCTTAATGTTTAGTAAAAACTTTTCATGACTTTCTGGAGGAAAATAAAAATGTTTGTTGTTTGTGAAGTCGGTGTTGACCAGATTAACATTTCATTACAGATGTATGTGTATATAACTGTGTATGTAACTAATAAAATCTTGAATCTTGAAAACGCTTTCACACTAGACCTATTGATGTGACCCAGTTCTATTGATGTGGACCCAGTTCTATTCATGTGGACCCAGTTCTGATTCATGTAAGGAGGTCTATACTATAGGCTGTACTATAAAGGACCCTAATGATAACTTGCTTGCTGCTATTGAACCTGCAGTAAATGTCATGTGACTCATCACTCATCCTGATGTGCTGATTGGCTGATAGATAAGATTCTTAATCTGTCTCTACCCTGTATGTATATATTTTTGGGTTAGTTTACAATGGCAACTATTGAACAACAGTATTTCTGCAGCACATCTAGCATAAAGTACTGGTGGTTTCAAGGTACTTTTGAACACATCATGAAAAGCTTCTGAAGGTCTTTGGGCTGCAGCTGTATCCCTCTCACAGATTCTGACCAGCTTCTGTTGGGTGGATATTATTGTGTGTGGCAGAAAGTGTAATTACTCTCGTGTGGAAGAGGACAGGCCCTGATTTGATTCACCAGTTTAATTTTCATTCCCAAGAAGGTGTGTGTGTGTGTGGGGTGGGGGGGACACAGCTATCTCTCCGAAATTTCCTGCCTTTGTTGTCTAGACATGCTGAAGTTCCGCTGAGTATAAAAAGGGCAGAGGATTAAAAAAATGTTGCATTCACTAGTTCATTAAGTTGTTTCTCTCAAAGCCCAAGCCACAGGGGCAAATAGGGACAAAGGAGGATGTAGAAAAGGGAGGGGCTAATCTCGGCCCTCTGTGGTGCAGGCAAATGCCAAGATCTGTAATCCCATTTGCATGGAAAGATGACTTTGATAAGGTGTTAGTTAGCATACCACAGAACTGATTTAAGCACCGAATGAGTTTACACTGTGCAAATCTCACTCTGAATTTGCCAAAGGGGGTGTGGCTTGCTTTCTCACATAATTAAACACAATATTTTGCGCTTCTATTCTATTCGTACGAGAAACATTCGCCCTTAACCGTGACTGATAGCTTCAACATTGACTTGTGCTAGAACCTAGCACGTCTGCTAACAAGCAGGATACCTGTCACATATAATCAAGCTCTCGTCTCCTTCCGTTATCTGTTAAAAATAACACCCACATCAATTATACATCGTGTAGAGCAGCATCTCTCTGTTTTCTCCATCAGTTTGTTGCTTTCTGCCCTGTATCTGTAGCATCTTCTGATAAATACACTTTTGCATTTTATCCCCCTCCCTTCCCTTTTCAAAGCCCCATATGGTGTTTTTTTGGGGGATAATAGTGTTGAGAGATCCTGAGAGGTAGAGTGTGGGTTTAAGTGCTTCCTGCTCTGCCGATGCAACTGTTGTTACACAACATGTTCTCAAATGTTCCGACTCACACAGAGTTTATTCATAAGCTGCTTTTGCTGTGTTATTATTGAGAGCTTGTATATCGTGGCAGTTTGTGGCAATGATTTAGGCGAAACCTTCAAAAACACTTCAAAATGTAGTGTGTTCCAAAATAAGTACTTTAAAGGGTTCACAGTAGTTAGGACGGTTCCTTAAAAGGCAGCTTACTAGGTTTACGTCATGAGATTTTATCCCAAAGTATCACATCAGATGGAACTTTATCAACAGCTTAAAAGTTCCTACTCAGACAGGAAGTGGCCTGACTGACATGTAAAGCGACCAATCACGATTCAGTTTGTTTTTATATACAGTTTTTAGTGCTCGTCTGAAATAATTAATACCACAATAACAAGCTGCTGTGAAAGTGCCTCAAACAAAACGTTCTTGTATGTGTCCTTTAAACATACTCATTTTATAGTTTTATATATTTAATGTAACAAACTTTAATGCAAACTGAATTCAGTGACTAGTTCATTATCAGGAGACATGACAAGTAACCCCATTCCCAGTGCTTAAATGTTTAACATTAAATGTTTGTTTGTTTGTTTGTTTGTTTGTAGCAAGTGTTGTTGTTGAATCACTCACCCATGGAGTCAGTGGAGGTCTGTTAATTTCAGTAATTACAGTCACTGTTCAGTCGTGTCTGTGGTTACATGTGCTACAGGCTTCTCGCTCTCTTTGCCCCGTAATTTGTCATTTGTGTAGTTACAATAGCCTCAGATCTCAGAGCGTTTATATTTGGGTGAATCTCATGTGAACGGGTCACATTTAGCACTCAAATAACAATATTGATCATATAAAGGAAATTAAGCTGTTCTAGGATCATTAGGTGTGATGTTTTTTGTCATTATAATTAAGCTCCTCCCAGCTCACATTTTCATAATTACGTTTGTGGTTATTTGACTTTTGGTAGTTTATGTTATTCTCGATGGTGTTTGTCATTAGATCCTCAATGCTGCAATCAGGTTATGTTTGTGCTGTATTATAGTTTTAATGGGTAAAGTAATACAGTTGAGGTTGTTTTTTAAAATCAAGATAAAGGCATTAGAAGTACTAATAGTACTTATACTAATATGATAATATTGTGTAGTTGTAAATAATTTAAATAAGATTTTAATATTAATTTTTTTATTAGAAGTTTTTTTTAGGCAAGAGTTTTTTAAATATTTTATTTAATTTCAATATTTGTTTTGTTTTGGGGTCAGATTGCTTTCCGTTGTAATTGCCTTTTTTTTACTGAAAGCTTTTAGGTTACCTAGTAAAATAACAATCGGTGATAAGCAGATGTGTGATAAGCAGGTAAATGTACAGTCAGTCAGTCGTTATTGCAAAATAAACCTCCCTCATCGTTAAAAGATCTGCGTTTGTTGTGCTATAATGACCATCTGATTATACCTTACATTAGGTCAGAGGTCACATTTTACCGCACCACTCCATCTGAACGCATGCAAACGGTTTCTCATTACAGACCGGCGGTGCTTTCCCACGAAATGCCCATAAAATCTTCTGATGCAGAATTTTCACACTAATAAGTGGAAATTGCATTAACACGTTAGACAGTGTGCTGCATGTATATTTAGATTGTGTTATGGTGTGTCTCACGGGGAGCGCATGCACTGCATGAGTGTGACTTTAACACCTTCATCCTCTGTGAATCTTGTTAAACAGGCTGGCTAGGATTTAAGTCCATATTCTGTGGTACAGATGAGCCCTCCCTGCTGACTGCCTCCATGCACAGGTGCCTACCTGAAACCAGGGGCACGTTCATAGCCATAAATCAAAGTAACCTGCATTATGACATCACCACAAAGTGATTAAGTCTGTTTTCACTCTCCTCCTGTCCCCACACTCACTTTACACATTGTAATTTTGGGTTCAAAACGCAGTACAAAACCATCATCCATAATAATGCAGTATATAGTCGTGTTCAGATTGACAGATACATTTGGATTAGTTTAGTGGTTTGACATGTAAGGTTGACAGGCTATTTTTGGATGCATAGGAAGAAATATTGAAAGACACTCTGGTGCAGTTTGCTTGTTCACACCTGAGTTCTGAAAGCCCCTTTCACACCTGCCGGTCTCAGATGGACATCTGCACCAAACGCTTTAGCATAAAAGCACCCAGAACTCTCCTTACCAGGAAAATGAAGCCGCGTGCACAGAGGTGGGTTGAAATTTTCCAGAAATTCCTAAAATAAAGGCCTCAATCCCTTAGGAAGACGGGAGCGCAGTAATTAAAATAGGAGAATTAAAGGGAAAGGACTTGCGTGTCTAATTGCTTCCGTGTTTTATCCATGACAGAGGGGCGAGATGGCAGCTCATGATCAGTCAGGATTCATTACCTCGGTGCTTTGATAGTTTGCCCTCCATCTTAGTGCAACCCAGCACTTTACATCAGATCTGCACCTGGACTGCTTCATCTCATTCAAGAGATTTATTCAAACTTTTCGTTGCATGCCAGTAGACCAGTCGTGCAATTAAAACAGGACCCAGTTTGATTGCGGTATGTCCGTGGCTTACCGCATCTAGACTCGCATGTGATCTTCTGATCCACGGGCTCATTTTTAGATTACTGTGGGCTTCACTGCTCTGTAATTATGGCAATATCTACCCCGCTTTCATGTCTAATAGTTGTAATTTCAATAGTTCCCAGTTTGAACCCCACTGTGCCGTCACGTCCAGCATCCAGCTTGTTATTGTTGCGTATCAGCTTGTTGTGGTTGGTCTTCATCCAGCTCACTGGTGGCATCTGCCCAGCCCGTCCACTGCCGCTCACAGAGACAGATGGATGACCCAGCTGGTGTTCTCACTCAGACTCTCTTTTCATGGGTCATTCAACCCCGACCCAGGAAATACAGTGTCAGACCCAACCCGACCGTTTCCTGCACTGCGCTCAACTGCTATGCCTGTTTCACACGTGCTTGCATAGATTCACTCGTGCATTTTGTATCCTGTCCATGTTAACATGTTAGAGCATTCATGCTGCACATGGGTTCAACGCGTTAGCAAATGCAATGCAGACCCGTGCGGTGCAGCAGTGCAGCGATTGGGTCTGTTTTTGCAGTACTGCATGCACTGAAGTGACATGAACACTGTTCAATGTTGACCCTCAGATTTAACATGAGAATGAAAGAAACGACCAGAATCACACAGTAAGACAGTAAGTCCGGACCATCGGACCGAATGCATCACAGCAGAGTGGAGAGTGTCCAGTGAAGGTCAGTGTGTTTGTAATTAGTTGGAACGTGACCTCAGAGTAAACCTCATGAGCTGCGGGCTCTAATGAACACCATTCATCACCCAATGCTTCATGCTACCGCTGGCAGCTGGTGTCAGATCTGAGATCAGCCTCATCCTTCATATGTTTTGTGGGAGGACCAGCGTTTTATTTCTGTTTAACTGACATTCTGTTACATAATGCTATCACATAACAGGCAGCCAATATTTACCCACAGTTTCTTTTAAGCGTAATATGTGACTGTGTT
Source organism: Botia almorhae (assembly GCA_036877575.1). Classification (NCBI taxonomy): domain Eukaryota; kingdom Metazoa; phylum Chordata; class Actinopteri; order Cypriniformes; family Botiidae; genus Botia; species Botia almorhae. The sequence continues at coordinate 29,029 of JAZGTJ010000254.1, forward strand.
TTCTTGGCAGTTGTGCAGCTGCTGGATACATACAGTATTCACTACCATCGGTTGTGTATGTCGGAAGCCAGTTAGTAAGCGTGAACATATTTTAATTCACCCAGTGGTGTCTTTAAGAATATATAGATGCATTGGCCAAATACAGTATCCTGGCTGAGTGCAATATTATTGGTGAAGTACATGCTGCGTCTCACTTCAGGGCACCGCGTCCCCTACAGGTCAAGCAGTCTGCCGTGAGATTTCCAGAGAGGGGAAACAGATTGTTTACCAGTGGGATGACATTTAGATCAGGTTTTCTCAAGGGATATGGGAAGACCTTTAATCTGTGTAGTACAGAAATATATCATAAGAGCAAATACATCACACTCTCAATTTCATAAAAGCTCACCGAAACCAAAAGGGGGCGACCTCTGCTATTAAAGGCCATGTGTAGTGTTTACCATGTTGGAGGTCATGAACAACAAATGCCATATATAGATCAAATTTGGCAACATGAGGGTTGCTATAGAAACAGTTTCTGAGTATGAGGATGTGAACGGGCGTAATTAGAATCGTCGTTACTGTAAATGCTAGTCGTTTCCAACACGTTGTGAACGCAGCGTAACACAGAATGTTCTTTTAACGGTGATCAGAAACCAGTGTTGGAACGATGTGTTTTATAATGATTTTGATCACTTCTGTTTTCTGTTTGTGAGATCACTAGCAGCTTTTCCTAAATGGTATTTTTCTCTCTAGCGCAGCCCAGCTTCATCATTGTGGTCTACCAGTAACAGAATCACAGAAGGCTCTTGTTCGGCACACACCCTCTGTGGCTTCTAGCTCTGCCCCAGAAATGATCCGGACAGAAATAATCTCATTCTGCCTGACTTTAATGATATGCTTCAGAAACCAGCATACCAGTGGCATCCAAAACCCCAAATAAACACCAGATTTCCCCAAACTCCAGCCAAGAGGCAAACGAGGATTCTTACTGGCCTCAGGATTGTATATTAACTTGTGACCAGAGGCCACAGCGTTTTCTGCAGTTTATCATGAAGATACAGCCAGTAACAGAAAACGCTGTGTTACATTTATCCATCATATTATCTGTAATAAACTTAATTTTCCAGACATTCCAGTAAATGTGGGTAGACTGTGTCAAACCTCTGTCCCGTTTAGAGATTTTTGCCCAACAAACCAATTTACAAAGCGTGCCTTTCGCTTTCAGCGTATAAACTAGAAAAACCAACAACTTTACTGGATTCCTCAACTGCTCCTTTAATTCTTCTCAGCTTATGTAATTTCCTTTTTCTCTTTTGTTTTAAGACTAGCAGCACACAGCAGAATTGCAGTAAGCCGTGGAGGTCAATGATACCTGGAGAGAAGACTGAATCATTGGAGCTCTCTGGCAATATCTGTTGCTATTCTTATTTGTCTTATTTGATTGAACTCACAGAGGAACACAATATGGTTGCTGCCATTTGTGACCTTTTCAGGCAATCACCTCAGCCATAAATGACATGTGACCGGTCACTCTTAAGATGCATTTGGGACAAGGTGAGTTTGGGGCGGGGATACCTGTTAACCTGCCAATAAAGCTTCACCTTTAATATTCTTAAATCTTAGTCTGGTTTTGTCTTATCGAACATTGTAATTTAAAAAATTACTTTCCAACTTTTGTTATATCTCTGTATGTTGTTTATTAACAGTAAAAAGAAACAATCGATTTTCTGCTCATGTTTTTTAGGGATGGCTTCTCTGAGGCTTGAAACTCTGCTGGTAGCATTTTGTGTTGGGAAAGCCTTGATTGTTGTTGATATATTGAAATTCACAGTAGATGCTCATGCATATTCAGAACGCCCGCTGTGAAATTGGAAAAAGATGCTTGTTTTCTGCTTGCTGCTTTCCTCTGTGGTTTACCTGATGGATCTCTCCCACTTCAGTTTGACCTCAGGCCCAAAATCACACATACGCTGGTGTACTTAGCATGCACAACACGGAGCAAACCGCTCCAGCATCAACACAGATGCACGGCATTCAAGGGTGGTCTCCCATAAAAGACCTCATGAATTGTCTTAATGTTTTCATAAATTATTCGATCTCAACTGCATGTCTGAGCTGAAAGATCGTGCTGAGAGAGGGTTGTGAAATCTGGAGTATTAAGACAGTCTTTTGTAGCTGTTACTTCTTACCTAGGACAGCTGAATAGAGGATCTACTACTTGATCTGTGTTATTTAGGGATTGTTGGCTAGGCTTTGAAGGTATCTGGGCATGGTGTGGTGGACTTTTGGACTGATTTAGGTGAATGCAGAGAATTCCATGGCTGATTTGTCAGTTAAGGAGACGGATCACGTGTAAAATAAAATTCTGTCCTCATTTTATCACCTTCATGTAGTTTTAACCCAGATTGTTGTTTCTGTACTTGTCCATACTTGAAATGTGACCTCTGCTTTTAACCCATACCGGTGAGGAGTAAACACACACATTGCAAGTCATGCTTTTATTCAAGAGAACGAATAAATGAGAGAGCATGTAACGTTTTGTAAGCCTAAATTTAGTAGGAAGTCTGCAAGGACATGAGGGCGAGTACATGACTGTTCTGTCTGGTGACACTACTGGCTCAGATATTATACACGGTGTCTCTGTAGCTCAACTGGTGGAATATTGTGTTAGCAGCGCAAAGGTTGTGGGTTCGATTCCCAGGAAGCATGTGTATTCACTGTAAGTCACTTTAGATAAAAGTGTCTGCTTAAACATGTAAGCATTACACACAGTATTAGGTCAAGAATCTTTAGATTTCACCTGAAACGCGTTTTGGGTAAACTAATTTAGCCAACACTGAAACGTTAGCTTCTGTATAACCTAAACAATGTCAAAAACATTTGCATCCACAACATACAGAAATGATATTTCTCTTTAATTATATCTGCAGTGATCTGGCTGAACGGAGTGACACGTTCTGACCTTGGCAAGAACATTCACAAATGTATTGTTTTTAATCTTTTTAGCGCACAACTGTGAGTTAAAATTGAGTTCCCTGCAGAGGCAATCGATCAACATAATGGATATGAGGAGAGACACACACCTCCAGAGACGCTGCGGTGAAATCTTGCCCCTTTTATTCCATTCCAGAACCCCTGAACTTCAGCCTTGAGGCAAACCAGGCAGAACAAACAGCAGTTATTCACCAAAGCACGGTAAACACTGAGCTTGTCTGACCCGCAGGTCCGACTGTGATTGTACAGGTTCGTTGGTTCATACGGCGTAGTCAACGTTCAGTGTGTTGTTGCTATAGTAATGGTGTACGCATCATTGTGATGCCAAGAAACTCTCACCGTCAGTAGCTGAAAGTACGAAAACTGAAAATGTGGCCTCCGCTTTATGCTCATTAAAACATTTCACCTAGATTGATCTTCAACAGCAGTTAGGAAAGCAATTAGATTCGCTTAAAGGCAGGTTAGGCGATTTTATTTTTTTCGAAAACATTTTTTGTTATGCTGGTTAAAAGTCTCCTCACATCCTGACAGCAATTACTAACTGTGGTATAAATGTATTTACATCTCTTCTGTGGAAGTCGCAGGACCATCAGATGTTCGTGCAGTCACTGCGTTCGGTAGGATGTGTTGAACCTTCTTTCTGAATATTCTTACAGAAATTGTCTTATGTGATTATATTGTAATTTGAGGAGTTTTAGGAGAAGCACTTGGGACAGAGTTCATACTTATACTTACTAGTCCATACTTCATACAACGCTCACAACGAAATTTAGCAGAGAACAGTTGTCCTCAGGGCATGCCCCAATGTCAAAACCACACCAAAACTGCTGACTTGTTCCCTACATAGTGAAGGTCACATACAGTAGTGTGCTGAATGAGTTGTGTAGCTGTGGAATTAGAGGCTCGGCTTTTGAACAGAGAAGCGTGATATCGACAGGGCGGGTGTTGGGTGTCGTCCTTCAGCTGATGAGCTGTCACTCACCCTGAACACCCAGATGTGCTCGTCAGGGACTTGGGCTTGTCTAATTACAAAAGCAATTCCATCAACTTCCTAAAAATAGACACAATGGAGTCCTGACACTTCATTTTACAAAGTGACACTGTAACAATGGTGAGGTATTGATTCCAGGTTCCCTCAGCCAAACATGGAGGAACTTATTCTAGTCCTAAAATCTTTCTCGTCCTGAAACGAATGAGTCAGATTTACCTCACATTGTGACATTTTTCTTTACAAAACTTTAATATTAAATATGTTAATTTTATTAAAACTTTAACTAGTTTTGCCAGCATTTATAAATCCATTTTACAGAAATAGCAAAAGAAAAATGGTGTTCTCAGTTTTGGGCTCAACACATGACTATAGATGTACTGTAGTCTTTATCTGTGTTCTGTGTGATCATGTGACCTCACATGCTGTTTTCCACTTTACTGTAAAAAACGTGTTTTATGTCAAAGCTACAAACGATCAATGTTCAGCAAAGCCCATTAAATCAGGAGACGTGAATGACAGATATATAAAATATGTACCTTTGGAGACAGGAAGAGTCTATTGAACTGTGATCAAACATTCTGCTGTTTTTCTCTTTGCTGTGTCACATGGCAGCTGTCATCCTGCGGATCAATGAGAGGATGGAGATTTGAGGCTCAGAATGGAGGGTTCAGGGTTTACAGAGAGGAACACTATAAGTCCTTTGAGTCTCATTTTAGTCCTGGCTGTGTGAGACACAGTCTGTGCACAAAGTGAAAGAGTGGATAAGATATTATTTTTGACAGTTTGTCCTGAATTAAGCCGCAGTTATAGTCGATATGCACTTCCTGAATGTCACCTTACAAAGGAAATCAAATGATGTGAACTAAATTTATAGAAGGTTTTCAGATTGTTATTTACAAGATTAAAGAAAATATTGTACTGACTCCTCAGAAAATGTGTTTAATTTTTATGTCAGACATTTAAAAAAGACGATAAGAAGTTGTCATGGCCAAACCCCAAACAGCAAGGATGTGCTTATATTTTAGATCCACCAGGACCTGTAGTGCATGTGGAATCCCCCAGCTAACCATTTTAGGGTGTAAGAACGTTTACGTAATGTTTCCATTAAGTAACAGAAATGTTAAAAGCGTTCTTTTGAAAGTTCCAGGAACGTGTTTTTGACATTGTATTAATGTTCTTGCTTGGTTGTAAGAATTTGTTTGATGTACATGATATATAATGTTAAAAAGATACTACTTAAGTTCCTACAAGAACGTTTGGAGAACGTTCCCTGTTGGCTGGGTCATTTGTAAGTCGATTTGTATATCTCTTTGTCTGCTAAATGAATAAATGTAAATGTACGTTAAGCTGTATGCTGTTAATATGTAGCAGTACAGCCACTTCAAAACTGCATCAAACAGGAATTCGGTCTCTGCCCGCATGTAAACTTTTACGAGACTCATTTGCACCTGTTGTAAGACTGCGCGTCTGTTCCACCCGCATCTGGTTTAAATATTTAATTCGGACTTTGATCACTGCCTCTATTCAAGGCCCTGATATAAAGCCCAGCTCAGCTTCTTGAAGCCTGCGGCACTCAGTAACCATGTGTTGACAACTGAGTGGCTGCAGTTTTAACTTGTTAAACAGAATCGCAATCGTTCTCCAGAAGAATGTAATCAAAGACAAACTCCAGTAGAGAAGTGTAGATCTTGCCAACAGGTGCATTTCAACTCAGAGCACATATAAACAGACATTACTGGACAGAGTTATTCACCACAGGAAGACATATAAACCGCAGATATTTCATTATGTTACAGTTGATGTTAAAACAATGTTTATCTTTTTAATGGCTCTTAACGTGTGAAATGGATTATATAATGATATTTTCTGTGTCTGCCGCAGTACCTTAGAGGTCACAGCTCAGCTCCGCCACTAGTGACGGACTCAGGCCTGTGCGCATCATCATGGTGCTGCCAGCCAATCGGTGGTGACGATTGGACTTTGTTTTTAACATGATTGGTCACATGCCATTTAGGACTCAAATGTTTGATTAATGTTCTTAAAACCAAGCGATTACGTTTCGAACATTCCTAAAACATTTTTGTTACTTTATTTTGTTGAAACATTATGGAAACGTTCCTACAACCTTAAATTGCTTGAAACATGTGAATCTTCCCTTTGTTTTAGGATTAGCAGTATGAAAGTACAGGAACAGGCACATGTAAATAAACTGTTTTCTTTCTCATTGTAAGTGGTGTCACTAATCAAGGTTTTTGGTCAAAGATGTTGCTAATTGATAACGAAACATAGTCGACCATTTTCATTATTGATTATTATTATTCCTATTGATATTTTGTTGCTGCCTATATGTAACGCGTTTTAAGCAGTATGATCCCTTTTTCTCCTTACTGCAGCTAACAGAGGAAACCCGTCGTTTGGGCAACTGGTGCAGTCAACTGTAGATACCGCCGAGGATTCTGGGAGATAAATTAGTGACTGTGTTTACATTTGGCTCATGCACACAGTTAGCATTCCTGTGTTTTTGGGAGCCTTGGGATCTAATAATTCTCTCCCGGTAAACTTTTCACGGTGGGTGACAGAGCAGTGTGTAATATTTTAAATACGCATGCCCGTTGGCTGCCAAGGAAACACAATTCTCCCCAGAATAAAAGGATCCTATGTCTCCTGATGCAAATAAACCAACATGAATAAGATTTGCGAGTGAGAGTCGAAGTTTTAATGACGCAAACTGTGTTAAGGAAACCAACTTGCCTCTATTTCCAGCATGTGTCGGTCCCAGTGAGTCAACTTAGCACAGCCTGACAGATGTATCAGCTGCAGTGTAATTACGATGCAGGCTTCAGCCCAAACTCATTAAAACATGTTGAATAACAAAGCACGAGTTGTCTGAGATCATTTGTCCACCAGACAACAAAATACTGTATTCCAGATGAACAGATAATTTCTGAGTAATAAACGGAAAGCCAGCTGCCTCACGCGTGGAAGATTTATCTCTGATGAGCTCGCTGGTCGTGTTCTTACTCATTGGCTGTAAACTGACGAGTCACTCTAGCCAGAAGTTCTGGTCCAGGTGCTCCAGACCACAACAGATGGTATAGCAGTACAGTTGTGGCTGGCCAGGCTTTTGTTCTGGATAAACTCGTGATGCTCATAATAGATTATTATTAGAAACATTATTCTCGGTTTCAGATGATTAGAAGGTGATGGGATTTCTTAAATTATGTAAAATTATTTAGCTTCTTTTTTAGGTTGATTCTTAAGAGAATGTAAAAACTCTGGCTCTGTGATGTTGTCAGAACGTTACTCAGCAACACTGACTCAACCGATGGTGTGAGTTTGTGTCTGAACTGTTTGTTTGTGTTGTGAGTTCCAGGCACACAGTGATAAAATGTGTAGCTTGAATCTATATCTATGTGTCGCTTCGCATAATAGCTTCTGACAGACGCATAAATGTAAGAAATTACACACATCAATCACTTTAATGCCCTTTAATATATTATTATTTTCATATCATAACCATAGAATATTATTGTCTTGCTTGAAGCATCCACAAAAACATCATTTGGATCGGCATTTGTATTAGAATGACATTAGAATCGATTGTTTTTTTGCACATTAGGTTTTCAGTTTGAGTATTTATGCCCCATCTATAAGGCCGGCTTCTTTAGTTGCAGTTTTTAGCAGAATTAAGCTGCAGTGTGGACAAGACAATGCCAGTGGACAAACTACTGACAACACACACACTTACCTCTTTGTACTTTTCCCTTGTTTCTCATGCTCTCTTTATCCTTCATTCTATCCAATCAGCTTTCTAGTTTCTGTTACATCACTTCCTATCAAAGCTCCTATTATGAGCATCAGCACTGCACTTATAAAGGCAGAGTTTATGTAATCCTGTGTGTGTGTGTGTGTGTGTGGTGCAATAGACAACAAAGGACACATTAACAGAGATCTGGTCCTCTATTTCTTTCATCGCGGCCGGCTCGAATAGAAATAGCTCCAGCCTAATGAATTATAGAAGCATTGAGGTATTTTACTCTGTCTTATGCACAAGCACAGTTCAATAAAAAATGTAATCGAGCACAGAGACTCACACCCGCCTGTCAGGACATCGAGAGTCACAAACACCCAGAGAGGAAATAATATTCCTTCTGTTTGTGTAAAGTCAAACGACTTATTAAAGCGCCTGCTATATAATTACACTAATTATATAGACAAGAGTGGATAGAACATTAAACATGTCACCTTGCATCCCACTTAAGGAATGCTGAAGAATGCCTACCCAGCTAACAGTTTAAGGTTGTAAGAATGTTTCCCTAACGTTCCCATTAAAACGTTCCATAAAAAATGTAATGTATTAAAAGTAAAAAAAAAAACATTAAAATCAAACATTAAAATGTTATTTTAAAAGTTTAAAAGATGTGTTAATGTCATTGTTTGGTTATAGGAATGTTAGGTAAACATTCTGTAATGTTTTTAAACCATCCACTAGCTACTTAAGAATAATGTTTTTAATATGTGATTTATAACGTTTAAAGGTTTGTCTAACATTACTGCGGGGATATTTTTTAAAACACTGAAAGAATTTTTAGAGAACGTCAGCCAATGTTCTGAGAACGTTCCCTGTTAGCTGGGTACACACTTCCAGCCTGTACTTCAAATCCAGTATCCCAACTTTCAGAGAATGAGCAAACTAACTTTGCTAACAAACTGTCCACAGTCAGTGATTGGATCACTGCAAAGTTCTGAAGCAGCCAACAGGGATAATCCATCATGCCAGCACTGAAGTTTTTGGACCACCGCCTCACTGCTGTTTGCATTTTCCTACATCATTACCTCAATGTGCCACACATACACACACTCATACCCACACTCATACCCACACATACACACACTCATACCCACACTCATACCCACACATACACACACTCATACCCACACGTACACACATACACACACTCATACCCACACGTACACATATACCCACACTCATACCCACACATACACACACTCATACCCACACATACACACACTCATACCCACACGTACACACATACACACACTCATACCCACACGTACACATATACCCACACTCATACCCACACTCATATACACACACTCATACCCACACATATACACACTCAAATACACACACTTATACCCACACATAAACACACTCATATACACACTCATACCCACACATATACACACTCAAATACACACACTTATACCCACACATATACACACTCAAATACACACACTTATACCCACACATATACACACTCATGACCAACTGCATCCTCCTGCTCGTTTCATCTTTACTTCTGAAAAATATCATCACAGCCTTTATTTCCTCTTTAACATTATTATGTGGGTTTAATCAACATGTGAACATGGTCGTGGAACAATCTCAGTTTGGACAGAAAGGGGACAGTTGTGTCAGTCTTTCAGGGAACAGCAAACAAACTAGCAGATGGCATTCAGAAACAGTTTAACAGTGAAGAGCTGAGAGAAAACATGGACGGTCAAAAGACAAAACTGTCAGCATATCTCATACTATACTGTATATAGACCTCACACACTGAGGATGAGGAAAACAACACAATTTGTGTGAGGTCCTGGTTCCTCATGAGGATGACGTTTGGTTCCTCTTTGAAAGATTAAAATGAGGTCCTGATTCCTTATGAGGATGATAAACACAATAATCCCAATCGTGTGCAGTGATATGCAAATACATGGTTTGACAGGCAACTTTGATCCTATCATTGCATTCGGACTGAACATTTTATGGTCCTTAACCTTCCACAGAGGCTGTATAAAAGTATATATGTGTGTATATATGTATATTTATTTATTTATACTTGTTTATAATATATATAATCTCTTCCTTAGTGATTGCTGTCAGGATGTGAAGAGACTTTCAACCAGCAGAACAAAAACTGGTTCTGGAGAAGATCATTCTGCCCTAAATAAAAGACTGCAGACAGAAACTGGAATAAGCTGCAGTGTGTATGAAAAACAAACAGATGTGTTTTTGTTTTCATGTCGACTTCAATTGGAGTGAAACTTGAGACTTGAAAAGACTGTTTTAGTCATTCATTTTGATATTTTCGGAGTGTTTATTTTAAGCTGAAGGTGTCTCCACTGTTTGACGGGTGTTAATGAGACATGAAGCTCTGTGCTTTCTCTCAGTTTTCTCTTTGAAAGTTGTTCCTTTTGCCTGCGAGTCTCTGCAGCCATGAACCGGGCTGCACAGTACCGTCAAACTGAGCGGATTGTCATTTGAAGAATCATGTTGATAGACACATGGTTCTGTTTTGGTTGAGGAATGAGCTGTCATCAGCCTGGCAGTGACATCACCGAAGGAGCAAAAGTCAAGCTGGAACGTGTGATGCTCTTACCTGCAGACACGCCTCTGATGCTGTCGTAGGTAATTGGGTTTTGATCCATATGTCTGTCTGTATTTAGCTGTTCTGCTGTCAGTTCGTTTCAAAGGCTGTCTGCTCCTCGTGCTGGATGTTCTCATCACTGTGATGGGCACGCAGTGGGAGGGGCCGGGTAAACGCTCCTTATAAACCGACACCACAACGACGCGATCTTGTGTGCCATATGAGAAAGATGAAACAAGCTGTCTTGTTTTTCACACTGTGTTCTTTTATGATTAATGATTTCTTGCTGTTGCGTTGGTGCGTATCGCACACATTGTGATGCCGGTGTGATTTTCGGTGCTAAGTGGAGTTCATGTTTGATTGTGGCTTGAAATTGCAGCTGAATTTCTCATCTTAATAGGTTTATCTCAGGTGATAAATCTCAAGGTATCTCAAAGTATTTTGCTTAAGAACACGACATCTATTGTAAGATAATTTGAGATGTTTTAAAATGGCATTGTGACAAACGTTCATGATTCAAAGTGAGTTAAATGACTCATCAGCTCCACAATCAGGAAGAATTTTGTACCATTGCTCCTTAATTCAGCAATCGTCTTGCATTGTTGTGGATCTTGATGGGATTGAGGTCAGAACTTCCTCTGTTGAAGCCATTCTGTTGTTCATTTACTCCAGTTGTTGTCCTGTTGCATCACCCAAACATCTGTTGAGCTTCAGTTGTCGGACAGATGGCTTTGTTTTCTCCAGAAAAGTTTTGATAAACTTGGGAATTCATTATTTCGATGATGAAAGCAAGCTGTTCCAGGTCTGATGGCCCGTTCACAAAGCTGTACAGAAACTTAGATTTTGGCTTATAGAGCATTTTTCCTAACAAGCAGCTTCACTTTTGTTTGTATCTGTCCCTCCATCAGTTTTGTGCCAAGCACACATCATGGACACATAAGCATGTTCCAGAGGTTTCTGTTTCTGTTCTGTTCTGTTTGAATTTTCCTCAATATCATTGAGCATTTTGCGCTGTGATCTCACAGGATGACCAGAAAGCAGCAAATGTACTAAACGTTAACCACCAAACGTTCAACATACGTTAGTGACCAGATTTTGTTTGTCTGTTGTGGCTTCTGTCCTAATTAATTAATTAATCCAGCGCAGTTTACATTCAGGGTGTACCCTGGCAATCAAACCCACAACCTTTGTGTGGGTAACACAGTGCTCTACCAGTTGAGCTACATGAACGCAATATAAAGCAATAGATGTCAGTTTTGAGTTGCAATATTACAGACAAAAATCAGCAGCAAAAAATACTCTAAGCACAATAATAGCATTCAAACAATTACATTTGTTTAATTAGCTCTGATGTCTCGCTATAGAACGATTAACAATTGTTCAATAGTGAGACATCACAGCTAATTCAACAAAAAATCTAAATCTGTAACTTGGATAGATTTTTTCTGCAACTTGGACTTGAATTTTAAATGTCAACACAGTCACCAAATCCACTGTTTACCACAGTTTTCTCCAGCCACTGGATTCTGCTAATTGCTTTTAAGAGGCACAGCATATGCTCATTTTAGTTTTAACAGTAGTGCCTTAATTACACATTCAAAGATGTGACCAAAACTGCCTCAGGCGTGGCGTAATACTCCAGCGTTCCTCACTGACTTAAAGTTTGCCCTCCATTTTTCTCTGACCTTTATTATGACTTCGCTTTTTGTTGTGCATCTAAACCCCCCGACTTACCTGTCAGGGCTTTGGGATTCAGTCCTCTCTCAGGAGAACAAGGGTCATTCTGTCTTGTTTATTCTTTTTTTGTCTGGTACTCTTTGGCTGTCGGGGGGGCCTCTATTATGGCTTTCTGGAATGGCTGTTTAGAGGAGCGGACAGCTTTAGCTAGGCAGTGGGTTGTTTATTTAAAGGCCAAGACAGAAGCTGACCCAGCAAAAAGGAGCTTTTGTATGCCGGTGATACAGGATGCCAAGCTCCTTTTTCCTGCCATTCTGCTCCAGGCTCTGCCAGTGCTAATTTGGAGCCTGGAGTCTTATGAATAAACTCACAATAAATAACCTCGACTCCAAGTTGAAAGCTGCAGTCAGGAGCTTTGTTCCAAAAACTACATAGGCAGCTACATTGTTAGTCAGCATCCCAAATAAAACAGAACCTCCTAAATTTGATTTTAAACACTACATAGGGAGCAAACAGAAGCAATGAAATGGAAACAAGCATTAAATAGAGCCCTAAAAAGTCTCTTATAGTTATGATATTTTCATTATTTATCAGTTTGCTCAGTTATATAAAAAGAGTCACCATGATATTAATTTTACTATTCTTATTTTTTGTGGAATTTTACAGTGTTTATTTTAAATTTGTCTGTGCACATCATTATTATTATTTTTTTAATTTATGTGCCCTCATAATATTTAATATGATACATTAACCTCCCCTTCCCACAAAACAACATCTCTCTTGGTGATGTATGTCTGTCTCCGAGGGCGGGACAATATTGACTGTCCAATGGCCAGGCAGTTTTCAACCCTCCAACTTCCAACAATCCAATCAATTCTCAAAGGATGAACTCAAGTCCCGCCCTACATCACTTAGCTATGCATCACCATAGGGAAGACCTTACACTTGCTGTTGTGTCAGATAAATACATTGTAAATACTTTAAATACTTCTTTAGTTTATCAGTTTTAAAGTGTTTTGTGAGGGGAGCACGCTTACAATGCATGTTGCGTCTCTACAGCTGGGATGAAGGCTGGAAGCTTGTTCCTCCACAGAGAATCAAAGAGAATAAAGGATCCGGAAAGCGACTTCCTGTCTTGCTTTGATGGAAGCACCAGGCGTCTCACTTCCAGAACACAAACGATGAGGGGGAACGTATACTTAACCTCTTGCTCCTCTGAATTTGCATTTTCCTCCAACCTGGGCAAATCAATACTAGTTGTGAGCATAATATATGTTAGATCAATGACTTCCTTCTCTCACTGTTTCAGAGTTACCCTGAGGTGTGTTCTCTTTCCAGGCTCAGAGAGGGTTGATTGATAACCTCCCACCCCACGCGTCACCACGCGGATTTCTGAGCTCCGTGAAGAGGACTTCCTCTGGGTAAGACAGAGATCACACAGGCCCATCAGCAGGCCCCTCACGCAGGTGTCGTCAGAGCCTGTGCAGTCGGCTGTGTTCACCTTGCCTGTGGAGGAGAGAGATGCAGACAGAGACAGGAAAGATGCAGCGAGGGTTAAACGCTAAATATCCTGATTATCCTGATTATTCAGTGTTGCAATGCAATATTTTGCCAGTGCAAGTTTTGCCGTCTTTCTGTTGTTTATAAAAACACTACGATAAAATTTGCATTGCAATTTTATGCGTTCGCAATTTTTGCATTGCTTTCAGAAAGCATTTACAGTTGAAGATTATACTCTGTGCTTCAGAGAGCAGAAGTTTTGAGCCGATTCAGTTCAAACACATGAATACACTCTTATTTGTGTGATATTGCTTTCGTTTCATCTGTCTATCCATCTATTTATCCCTCCATCCATCTAGTCACCCACACACACATCCATCTGTAGAGAGAAATATGAGCGGACAGACACAGACAGACAGACAGACAGATGTAAATGTATAGCACAACAGTGCTCACAAGTAACGTTGCAGAAAACACTAGCGCCTTATCGCAGCTACTAGCTAGTCATCGATTCGCGTCAGCAGTTAATTAGCACAGCTTTCTTGATGGCTTTAGCTCAGTATTGGGCCATTTGAACCCTAACCGGAGTTTTTTATGTGATACACTTCCATTAAAATATCCATTAGGATTTAATTGCATGAGAGAAGAATTTTGGATTTGTATCCCGGGATGTAATGATAAACGGAACGGAAATGACTAACACCATGTGGCCTGTGGCTGTTATTGAATCTGTTAGCAGAAATGAAGTCTCATAGCAGGCAGGTCTTCACCTCCCACTGCAATTAATACCTGTATCGATCCACATGCTGTTGCTTTCAAACCGTGCAGAGCTCTAATTTAATGCATTTCAAGTTAATGTTCTTAAGAACACACTGTACATAATCACTAATGTGAATAATGGAACCATGCAGGTTAAGCAAACCGCACAGGATCGTTTATCTCAGCCAGTTAAATTAGTCAAGCTTTTACAGTGGAGACCCGTTTAAAAGTTCTCCTGTTAAACTCCTGCGACTGATTCAGGGCTGGTGCTCACGACAACACTTTCAACTAAAAACAGATTCAGTACAAAAGATGTATTTTAATTGTTTTTATTTTTAATTAAAGTTCTGTTTATTACAGCTAGCATTGAACCAGCTACACGTTGTCATACAGTATGTGTGGGATGTAACAACACTGATCCAGGTCTTATCTTGATGTACAATTCTCAGTTTATTTAGAGATTAAACATGGTCCGAACTGATGCTGAGTGATTCTGAAGTTTTATTGATTTATTTATTTTGTCACAACTAACTTACATCATCACATACAGCGTCTTAAAAGAATATATTTACATTTTGCCAGCTGTAAGGAAAGTTTCCAGTGGGTTTTGATTGCTGCTTAAAAGTTTGAACATTGCCGGTTCTCTAAATAATGTTTTTTTGGTAAATGTGTCGTACAGTATAAACAGATTAGGGAAAATTTTCAGTTGATTAGTTTTGGGACGGTTGAGGTAATGAGATGATCATAACAGTCTGTTAGCGAAGAAAATCGCTCAAGATGGAAATTATACCGTCAACAGCTAAACTAGTGAAATAAAGTTTTGGTTTTTGTTTATTTCTTCTTTGTCTTTTTTCAGTTCTGCCTACAATAATCCCATTTCATGTGTTTATTAGGTAACACTTAAAGTTAAAGTACATGGATGGCAGCTGGTATTGTCTGTGTAGTTTGTTGTCTGGCTGCTGTGACACAAAAGTCTAACCACAGGATCAATGAACTACTTACCAGCTTCTGACCCATTTACTTAACCATATATTGGGGACAAATTTGTATAAAAGTCAGCAAAACCTTTTAGGGACGTCCTCATAAAAAAAAAACGCTATAAAAATATAGTACATTTATAGTAGTTTTTTTACACTGTAAAAATGCAGAAACCTTTCTGTCAAGATTAGGGTTTCTAACTAGCCGTGTATACAAACAATAGAAGTCTATTTGAATGTCCCCATTTATATAGATGAGTGTGTTTGGGTATTTACTGTGCTGTATGTGCACAATATATTCCAAGAATTTGCTACGCTACAGTGTCCCATTTCATCTCTCAAAGCATTAAAACCCAAATCTCCTGCTGTTTATTAAGATGTTAGATATGTTAGATAAGATATTATGTAACATAAGCTCAACAGCGTGAAAAACAGATAGTTTTAAAAACATCAAATGTTTCAAATGGGGATTTTGAGGAAATAGGGAAGTTTATCAGAAACTATAAACCAGCATGTGAGTCAGAACTACCATAGCAAGCCATTGGCTTAATTGTGAGATCTATTTAATTATTATTGCTACATAAATAAAAAGTCACACTAGTAACTAGGCTACGTTTGGTATTTTATTATCCATGAGTAGATTATTATCCATCATCGTACACAAACACAACAAAACAAATATACACAAAACTATATTTACACTTCATGTATGATACAAAGAGAAAATAACATGAAGATTAGGAATAAAACAAAATGGACGATTAAAATGACTAAAAAAGTGCTTAATTTGTATCCATTTCAGACCGTGTTTTTGTACCCCGTGTGCCTCACAGCTGTGTGTTTGTTCAGCACTGTATTTTTGAGGCTGTTTTAGGTTGGCAACCAGTGAATCAGAAGATGTGTCACATCATAACCATCCACAGATCTCACGAGTGATTTTTGTAAGAGAATTGTATTGAAAAAACAAAACAAAAGACTAATCTGTGTTAGAAATGAAATGATACATACGCTCCCTCATGGAGGTGTTGCTGGGAGAGAGAGATGGCCATGACTCACTCGACACCTCCACTTAAGCAATTCTGTGACTCATCTACAACAAAAGCTTTGTGTAGATGACTTCTTTACGCTTTGAAAGAGTTATGCTCTAATACCAGTGTGTCTTGTTGCTAATGAGCTTATGAGACTTGCATAATCATATAAGCATTATGAGTGTTAAACAGATCTTACACGTTAATCAGCGCTGTTTGTGTCCGCTCGTGAGAACCACTTGCTGAACGAGCTGAAGTGGAGGTAGTCATGTTATTTCCAAAGGTGTCATTAGGCTGGAGTCTGATGGAGCAGGTGTCAAAATTATGTAGTTATATTACATTTCCGTGCAACATAAAACAGAATTTTTGAAGATGGCTATAAAAGTCGAAACTATGACTACAGTATTTTGTTAAAGTTGCGATTTGTAACTTTGTGCCTCTCTGTCGCCATCTCTGTTTGAAACATAAAATGGCATCTGTTTAATCAGTTTCATTAACACACACACACACATATATATAGAGAGAGAGATGTTCTTAAAGCTAAAGCTGATAGCTGTGTACCAGCTCGGTGCTGATGATGTTTGTTCATGCAGATGTGTTGATGAAATTGAGGAGGGTTGCAGACTGTTTCCCGTTTGTGCTGGAACTGAATTAATTGTTTGTCTTCAAATGAACAGCGTCGCAGCCCAACACTCGGGGTGCATTGTCGCCTCTATCTGGGGCAGCAGCCGATACACGGTTGGCTGACTCGCCTGCCGCCCCGCTGTCTGACTCACACAACGGGTGAGACATCCAACAGCAGAAGTGAGTGTGTGTGTGTGTGTGTGTGTGCGCAAGCAAGCAGAGGAAAACAAATGTTGAACAATACTTGTTTGTCACGAGGGAGGAAAGGATCGGCTCAGGCAGAAGGTGTGCTGGTGACTTTTATAGAAGATTTCTGCATCTTAATAAGAGGGTAGAAGATTTGCTTGCAGTGTTTCCGGGAGATGAAGGATGTTTTATGACTGTGTGTTGCAGCATGAATCTGTGATTGCACAGCAGCTGAAGGTCATGCAGGCAATGATGTACTTTAATAAACTCTTTCTCATTTGACTGGAATGTGTGTTGCTTCTGCATCATGAGAGAGTATTTCAGGTGCAAAAATCTGTTCTTATTATCACTGATCCTTAGTTATCTCAATGCTCCTGATCTTTGCTTATCAAGAACCATTTGTTTTTTTGTCATAAAGTAGCTTTGGAGGAAACACATTTTAGAATAACTAGTTGAGACATAAGACGGGAAAACAGAATTGGATAAAGGAATAAACAATTGATAGAAAGCAGGAAAATGATAAAATACATAATTACAATACAGTACAATATTATACATATTATATATATATATATATATGTAATATATATATAATATAATACATATTATTGCAAATGTTTCATAAGAGGTGTATCTGTGTGTCTAACTATAAAAATAATTTTTAATAAGATTGTATTTGGACCTCGTCTACCAACTGATTGTAAGTTTCTTCAGTTATAAGCTATATGAGTTATAGGGTACTTTCAAAATTAATACAATTATTACATTATAACTCCTTTAGCTTCCCTTTATAATTCCATTATTATACGCCCTGTAGCTGTTCCTGTAGCTCAACAGGTAGAGCATTGCATTAGTAGTGCAAAGGTTGTGGATTCGATACCCAAACAACACACGTACTGATCAAATGCATAACTTAAATGCGCTGTAAGTCCCTTTGGATAAAGCGTCGGCCATGTGCTTTTATGCATAAATGTAAATAAAAATACTACTACTATTTATACTCAGAATAAGTTATGACAGTATTAATAGTTCTGCAATGTACACACAGCAGAGAGGTGGTCCGTCTTCAGCAGATCTGTACAGCAGATCTGTACAGCAGATCTGTACAGCAGATCTCAGTGTCATTGCTGTGTTCTGGTTTGAGTTTTATTCAACAGAAATCAGAGGAAACATGTGACACCACTATGCAAGACTTTCCTATCGTGCACTGAAAGGCAGAAACAATGATCATGCATGTTTTCCATCCACTTCTGTGCTCTTTTGTACATCAGTCTGTATTGATTGGCGGTCTGGCTGAAAACGGACAATAAACACGATATAAATGTCTTAATATAAAATGGGCCCATATTTCAGACATGAAAAGAGGAACGTGACTCACTGTCTCCGTGTCATTTAAAGGGTATCACAGCCTCGGTTTGTGCAGTGAGCTCCACTGTACATGCTGGGGTTAAATTCATGCGCTTGTTTAGCCACTTTACCGTCAGTGTGATGTAAGAGACGCAGCACCTGGAACATTCTGCACACTTACAACTGGAGAAAAACACGCGCAGGCTTTTTTTAGCTGTGCTGCACGGCTGCACTCGCGTTATTTTACTTTTATTGTTTTTATTGATTATATTAATTATTATTTGTATGTGTAAATCGATTATTATGAATTTTTCTGAAACTTTTCTGAATCTACTGAGAAGCTGCCCGGCTGACGGATGTTTTCAGAACACTGGCTAACGTTGTCTAACTGTTCTTTGAATGTTATTTACAATATGTGGTCGCAGTAACTTTGGAAAAAATGTTTTAAATGTTTTTGTTACTTGATAGAAACTTTACGGAAACGTTCTTACAACCTAACATTGTTAGCTGGGTGAGCACCAGCTCTGGCGCTGGGAGAATTCGGGGGGGGGTGTGTGTGGACTGAGAAGGGAAGCATCATGCTTGACTGCAGGGTGCCAGACCTGGAGGGAATGACCTGCTGTGAGAAGATTAGCTGAACATACTGGCCCCTGTTTCAAAGCCCCATCCCTCCAAGCTCTCGTCTCACAGGCAGTTCACCACTGATAGGGCGAATTATCCACTGGTCCCTCAGCTTTACTGTTGCGAGATTAATCAGTGCTGGCCTTATGTGTTTCTCAGCTGCTCTGCTTCTCCTGGACTCAGCATTTACTCTGAATCTAGAGGAGGAGAACTGAATGCGCTTCTACACTTGTGTTGTGTGGAAGGTGACATGCTGTACACAATGTCCAGTATGTTTGTATATGTGTGTGTGTGTGTGTGTGTGTGTGTGTAACTAGCTGGGTATAAAAACAATAGAAGTCTATGGAATGTCTCCATATAGATAAGCAAACGTGTGTGTGTGTGTGTGTGTGTGAGAGAGAGAGAGAGAGATTTGAAATTCATTTAAAATGGGTACTTAAGTCAAATAACTATGAATGTTCTGCTCTGCAAATGTCATATTTGTGACACATATTTTATGTGTTTTTATATTTTAAGAGCAACAGTATGACGTTAAATATAGTAAATGTTTATGACGTTTCAGCAGATTAGAACTGTTTCTGGATCAGAACCTACATAATCCAAAACCCTGAAATCAGGACAGACCTCTCTCTCTCTCACACCTGCAGTGTTGTCTTCTGTCGTGGTTTTACATCCAGCAACCTGGAAATTCTGTGAGATGACACTGAGAGCTTGGGCAGTTCTGGGGTGGCTGGGGCAGATGTTTGTGTAGCTAACAAAGATCTCTGCTGTGTTGAGTCTACAGGCCTTAAGGCAAAAATGAGCTCAAGATCAGCTCAGAAACCTCAGAAACTGTTCCTTTCAATAAACACTACGATGGACTGTTGTGTGGGAAATGACTGAGAGGGGAAGATGGTTGACTAAAGTCACATACGTTTTTGTTTTGTGCTTTTTCTGTCACCACTGCTGTTTCTGATGACCCTCAGAAGCTTTGATGGTTTATGAGACAAGACTAGATCAGATTTACTTCACTGTGATTAATCAGTGAAAATAAACACACGTCTGTCTCCACGGATACAACAGAAAACACAATAACACAGAGTTATTTCACTATCATGTTTATTGTTCAGAATAGAAGCCCGAGCATGTTTTTGCTTCTTCTGGCAGAGAAAGAGCACAAATCAGAAACCTTTCTTAATGACCTTTATCTGAAGACAGGTCGTGAGATGATGTCCCCTTCCAAATTATTGTGGAGTCCTCTGCTCTCTTTGTTTAGTCTCTTATTTCTCCTTTCTTGTCTCCTCTATCAAGCAGCAGATGTATTTAGTTGATTCATCTGCTATTCTGATTTCGTTTGTAAACTCTATTCCGGTTATGCACTGAACTTCACCTTTTGATGTTTTATTCTGTGTGTTTTGTTTATGGTTTTACTAATAAGAATTTTTGCGAGATAATTCTGGATGAACCAATCATATGCCTGTATCTGGACTGAGGCTCGTTTTAGAGAAAAAGTAATGTAGGAAAGTTGTGCAAATAATCTGCGTCGTGATTGGTCATTGATGCCAAACTTCCTCTGTAATTAGTCCCTTTAAAAGACAAGGGAAGATTTTCCATTGGCGTATTAAAACATCACAGAGATTTTTGTCATTCCTGAGGTTAGTCCATCATGCAGGTTGCCTTCCCACAGGAAGAATTTATTGCTCAAAGGTCGCCTTTAAATCGCTCATGCAAATATGCGTCGTAAAATTCCTTCAAAGAAATAAGCGGACAATTGTCCTTGAGAGAAGAGATGAAATTATGAAATGTACATTTATTTATATATACAGTAGTTTGCTCTTGAAGTAATTTGATGACAATGTTTGAGGCTATCTCTCTGACTTTGGACAGCAGACATTGGCCAATCAGTGCACAGTTTGAGACAACACTGAGATCTTTTCTTTTGAGGTCTTTGAGAGGCACGAGTCAAAGACGATGTGCGTGAGGTTTTAGATGATACATGCTTACAGGTGAGCTAGGCAATTTTGTTGAGGCGAGAGAGCTTCCAAAACAGCAAAGATCAACAACAAAAATTCATGGTCATTGCGCCTTCCACAGAATATTGATAAATATATATTAATATATTTAGACCACTTAGCCATTGTTTTGCCATTGATTGCCATGATTGCTCAGTATAACAAAAAAATGTTTCTGGAACAAATTGCCGACCCTGTCTTTAACAGACAGAGTCATGTATGTAACCCATTCATATCTTATTGTATATGTAGATTGTAAAAAACACAGACATGAATTGTCATGTATGACTGTTTTAATGAGGAACAGATTGTCACGCAGTAACACTGTGTCAATCAGCTATTTATTCCTGGCGTGTCAGTCTTGCTTTTCCAGCTGCGTTCCGAGCCACTTTATCCTCATAACGCAGTTTGATTGACAGCTGATGGAGGAAGCCTCTTTTCCGCCTGTGGGCAGAGAACCTGTGGGATTTATTGATAAACACGCGTTTTGACGACAGAGGTCAGCTTTCCACAGAGCGAATGGAACAGGATTGACTGCGAGCTTGATGAGCTTCTATGTTTTCTCAGGTTGGGGAAGCAAACGCGCAGGCAGTGAAGATGAGCTAGAGTAAGCTAAACAAATACACTGGAAAATGTATGTGTGCACAAGGGGAATAATGATCATTTGCTTCCGTTGACATCTCTGTTGTGTTTAAGGAGTTGTTATTGAGTTTGCCTGCTGGGGACTTTCTCTGTTGAGGGAATCTGTGCTGTTGGTGTTTCTTGCTCCTCTTGGAGCAGATTCTACAGATCTGCTGTGTTGCACCAGCTATTAAACATCTGAGACCTTATAAGGTAACAGAGCAGAGCTCTTAGTATAACAGAACTGCAAAGAAATATGACTACAGGGGGTATTATAATAATCAAAATAACCATATGCTGATCCCCAGCTAACATTTTAGGTTGTGAGAATAACAGTTCTCCTAACATTTTGTTCAAACGTTCAAAACCCCAGTTTTTTTACACATTGTATAAACATTATTACTTGGTTATACAAACGTTACTCAGACATTTAAATTGTGCAATATTTTTAAAACGTTTCACTTCATGGCTTTTTGATAAATGACGTAATAAACATTCTACTAACATTACTGCAAAAGCATTTTTTTGATAACGTTTAGAGAATGTTATCCAACTTTCTGGGATTGTTAGTTAAGCCAACCCAGGATGTTTATCCAGGAACGCATCTTTCTTGCTAAAAACACCGTGATCTGAAAGTCAGATTCATTTTAGGAGATGACTTTAAGGTCGCTGTCATAGCAACGTTCATAAAGTGTTGTTTTCCATTGGTAGCTATGAATCCTGACACGAACCAGACCCGCTGCAGAAATGTGTGTCCAAATAAAGGCATCGTTGCATGACTGCTATGGCACCTGGCATGAACAGACACGCCCAATGTTCTGTTTTGCTCATAAAAAGTGAATAACAGATCATTTACTACGTTCACTTAGCAGTTGGGCTGTTTATGGCTTTCCCTCAAGCCATCAGTGTTCTGATTAAACGGTGTCGGATTGGTATCAGTTTCCACATTGTGTGAGGAACTTCCCCAGAGTTTGTCTTCCTCACCAGAACTTGATATAATGACAAAGATCACTAGATTTGATTTCCTGCACTGGGCAGCACTAAAATACCAGCAGGCGTGCCTGGCAACAACATAAAGAAACTACAATTACAGAAGCAGTAGAAAATTCCCACTTCACTGACAGTTTTACAGCATAAATGCGACTATCCAGCTAACAGGGTTTTAAGAACATTACAGAATTAAAAAATGTTTGAATAACGTTCTTAAACCCAAGCAATGTTGTTAGAACAACATCTAGAAAACTAGATGTTTTGAGTGTTCCTAGAACTTTCAAAACTACATTTTTAACACTTTTGTTACTTAATGGAAACGTTAGGGAAATGTTTTTACAACCTAAAATGGTTAGCTGAGTAGACATTTTGCATGCTTTGGTGGGGGGAGCAAAAACAGACACAGTGGGGGTGTCATCAGGGTTCAGATTTAAGCATCTTAAACGTGAATGAAACGCTGTCATCGTTTGCTCAAATTCACTGTGATTTTCTCTTGTCCTCAGAACTCAAGAGGAGATTTTCAAGCTGCTCTTTTCCACTCCACAGAAGTGGATGAATAAAAACTAGATTGGCGTGTGTCATGGGAAGCATTGCATTTTGACTTATTCTGATTCCTTTAGCTGACTAAAGGTAAAGCCCTCTGTATTCTCTGCCTCACTGCTTGTAAAACAATATTTTATTCATTGTTTAACTCAATTCTTCCACCCTTGGAAACAAACAGCCTGCAGCACTGTGTAAAACACAGGAGAAAATAGCTAATTAGTTTAAGTCCACGAGGGTAAGCAAGCTCTTTCCTCCACAGCTTCTGGCTACCTTGTTTGACTTCATTTTTATGAATATTTTGACAGTTTGTTTATTTATTTTTCTCGAAAGTCACATTATCCGTTTTCCTTAGCAGGGTGCCTCCCCTCTCCTCTTGTTTTGAAGTGAGTGAGGGGAAGTTTATGAAGTGGCAGATTGTTTTGTCTTGTTGTTTCTCTCTGGCTTTGTGACAGTGTGTGTGGTAGCTGAAGCTGAACTTTATCAGTTCTCTGGAGGCTCCGCTGACTGATCATGAGGAACGTCCAACTGCCACTGTTCTCAAGTCAGTCTGTGAATGAAGAGTGACTGCATAACATTCACACATTTTCACAATTACAGTCCGAAATGAACTTTCTCTCATACAGAACCAGAAAAAAACACCAACAGTATAGTCTATGCTAAAAAGGTGTTTCACAATGTCATAGAGGAACTATTTTTAGCTGTGTGGTTCTGTAGAACGTCTGTAGAACCTTTCTGTTTCACTAAAGGTTCTTTGTAAAGAAAAGTTTTTCTTTAGACCATGGAAAGGTAAGAACCTTTGACTAATGGTTCTTTGGGGAACCAAAAATGGTTCTTCGATTGCATTTCTGTGAAGGACCTTTAAAGAACTTTTGTTTTTAAGAGTGTTCATGGCTGGTGAACTTCTTCTGAAGCCATATAAGAACTTTGTGTGCGTTCATTATGGAAAATAGCAGAATAATAACAGTGTTAAAAGCACTTTATTACATACTCACAGATACATGTGTATCGCCTTACACACAAACACTAAGAAACCGGTCAACGAACAGCACACACACTTACTAAACACTGCAGATCTCTTTATCAATAGCAATTCAAGCGATCGAGCGTTTATTGGCGGTCCAGTGTGCAGACAAAGGGACCTGTGGATGTTGTCACAGTCAGGGCCGTCTCCGTCTCTGCGTGAAATTCAATACTGCTGCCATCTTCACATGCAGGATTAAACCAATTCACTGGAATCTTCAGAGACGTATCCCGTGTCTCAGCAGACAGCAGAGCGGTGAGAGAAACAGGAGGAGGCAGAAAGTGTCACTCGAGCTGGCTGAGGTTTCACCTGTTTTCGAGATGATTAGGTAAAGCAAACCTCTATTGTCAGCCAGTTCAAAAGCAAATACTGGAAAATGAGGTTTCTGGCCTGTGAGCGCTGTAGAGCGTCTGAGCTGACATTGAGAAGCAGAGATTGACAGCGGTAAAATAAAACATGAAACCCAATATAGAGATTCTATAGAAGTTTTTCTAAGTGTTCAGACCAACAGCTGCACGTATGTGGAAGCGTGTGATTGTACCTGGTCCCTGTTGTCTATGTAGTGTAGATCTTATAGCTCTCTGAGGATCATTGTTTCATTACATCGGTTACTGCACCTGCTTTATGTGGTTGATTGACAATTCAAAAACCTCTCGACTTGATGGCATTTCTGTGACAAGGCTAAACATGCAACTATTACAAGGCCATGGAAATGTTGACATTAAACTAAAACGAACTTCCACTTGAATCAACCGCTTATTGTGCGGTTTGAGGTAAAGCACTGCTTGTTATTCATCGTTGTGTCTGCCTCCATCTAAATGAAGAAATCTACATGATCCTGTTTCTGTTCTATCTACAGAGCAGCAGACATTAGAAGCCATCAGATGTGTGACTGCGGTAACTGGCATTACCCAGCGGCCTCCAGGCAGTTACCCTGGAGAGACCTCACCTCGCATGTCCTGCTGACGCGTTCAATTCGTCTCTCCAAGTCTTTTCCCACCTCTCTCTCTATTTGTGGCCTCTGTAGTCTTGTTAATTCATTTTGAATTAATTATCTGTGCTGCCGGGCCCAGTGTTTCATCCACCCTTTCATCCAGCTGAAGCACCTGACAGCCGCGCGTAAGTTCACACAGTCTTGCGTTCATCAGTAAATACAACGTCTGAACACTAGCGCAGAAGGGGGAACCCTGTTCCCCAAACAAAAAAACTGGTGCCGTGCCATGAAATACTTTATAACTTGATCTCTCTCAGGGAACGTTCTCAGAACGTTGGCTATCATTTTCTAAGTTCAGTGAAAGTTCTCTCACAGTTAGTGAAAAACATTCTTGTTGTAATGTTTATAGAACTTTATATATTATGTATCAAAAGTGTTATTCTTCAGTTGTTGGTGGAACATTTAAAAAACATTACAGAATTAGCTGGTTTTGAATAACAATCTTATAACCAAGCATCTACATCAAACAACAAACAAACAAACATCTAAAAACGTTTTGAACGTTCCCGGAACTTTCAAAAAACATTTTTACCATTTTTGTTACTTGTGGAAACATTAGGAAAATGTTCTTACAGCCTAAAATTGTTGGCTGGGTTGCTTGTGCTTGAAATGCAGTGTTGGTTATGTTTACAGTACGTTCTATTTTAAAGGTAGTTCTGACCTCCCTCAACCTAATGGAGAAAAGTGTCATTAATACAGTAGACAGAGAAAAAGCTTTGAGATCAGATGGGTATGTGACCCTTGTTCCTGTCTCTCTCTCCATCAATGATGCAGCAGACTCCTCTGTCCACACTCACCTTGTCCATCCTGCAGCACAAACAGAAATGTGTATATTTAGCTGCAGAGCGCGATATCACAACATGATGCTGTTGTGTCGACAGAGAGGAAGTGAGTTTCATGGGGTTTAATGGTTAGGGGAAAAACAGATGAAAATTGAACTTCAATGCAATGAACTGAGATGGACATGAACATCAGACAGTATCTTAAGTCTTAGTTAATAGACTGTTGAGACGGGACACACTTCTATAAAAATACATTACTGATTCCTGACATTTGCCTTTCCTGTTTGGTGTGGATCCATACTGTATCTCACTGGACTATAGCTGCAGCTGCTGCTTAATTTAGACTGTACGGGTTTATGAAACAGAGCAACAGTGCGTTATGTTACATAATGAATTATATTATGATCTATTATTACATTGTATTATTACATTTTTGGTGATTTGTTTGAAAAGATTTTGCCCTATTGTTGTAAAATGCACAAAAAGGAGCTATACGGGTTTCAGCAGAATGTTGATAATAGAGAAATGCTGGTCCAAGCCACATAATCAGATACGAAAGTTAAAAAAGCCTGTATTTAATTTTAAATACTTTTTTTGTGGATCCAAAATGAAATAAAGGCTTTTAAACGTTTATTTCCAAAGATGTTAGACATTATTTTAAGTTAGCAGGGTTCCACAATCTCCTTCATGTGACATAACTGTGTTCACGCTGAGAGATGAATCATCTGTTCTGTCTGTAGGGCTTTTATGATGAAACCTCAATAAAAATATTACTCAAATAAAAGATTCTCTATAAATGAAAGCAATGTTACTGCACAGAGTTTTTATTTGTACCGTATCATTTGCATTGTTACTTCTTCATCAGTTTAATATTACTGTAAGCCAAATGGAGACATGAAGTAAAATACATGTGCCAGGTATAGATTAATCGTGGTTATATAAGCCAACAGTATCTAAGCAATCAAATGTAATGTATAAAAATGTACTGCACATGTTTACATATACTAGATAAAATATGGAATTTACAACTTTTAAATAGTAATGAACTATTAATGTCATTGGCTTAATTTTTTTTTTAACATTTCACTACTGTGGTTTGAGTGGATGTTGCCATTTTGTAAATAATTGTGTAAACTGTTACTGTATTAATAATTGAATTATAATGAATAAAGATGCCTGAGTTTGACAAGAACATATTTCTAAACGGTTTGGTTAACCCATTTATAGAAATATCTGTAAATATAAAAGATACAGAGATAAACAAACTATACTATGTAACGTAATAAAACAACTTTTCATAAAAAATTGTCTTTTGCATACTTTGTCAGGTTAAAAAAGCTCTTTCAATACTTTAACTGAATTAAAATAAGTAAACTTAATCAGCTTTATTCCTGTGATAAAGTTACAGCTCTGTGGCGTATATAATTGAAGTATATTTAAACACAACACATTTGCATATGGATCTTACACACATAATCATCCATTGTGTTTACAGGCGAGCTGTCTGCTCCGCCAATCACGTGCGTCCTTTAAGTTCAGCCCCCTGCACCCATCCACTCAATGTGGGCGGTGCTTCATTCCGTCAGCCAATCAGGGTCTGTTTCTCGAACCACGTTGCGCACTACCGACAGGCGAGTGTACACTAGGCCGCTTGTGTGATCGGAGGTCTATGCGGTGTACACATCCACACTCCGTCCTCGGGATCATGCGCTACATTAGATGCTGGGCTGTCAACTTTCATTCCAGCGCTGATCTTCTGAATCTGTTGTGAGGTCTGCAGCCTTCACGCCTGTGAGTATGGACGCGTTCATTCCTGCGTGTATGCGTTTATTCTTAGCGTGTTCCCGCTGTGTTTATGTAACGCAGACGGATGACGGGAATAGTGCGGATCGCGGAGGCGACCGAAAGCTCCGCAAATCATTCATCATGGGATAGATCGGAGGGCTGTTGCGGTAACGTCAAGCCACCTGCGCTTGTGTCACGCGTCCGGTGCCGAGCGCGATCACGCTGGACGCGTTGCAACGTTAAGATGAAAGCGACACATTGTAGCAAGTGTGATCGGAAGCGGGGCACGCGCCGCTGTCATAATGCAGCTCCGCGATGCCACCGCGTGCTAACAGCACGACTGCGGGACGCCAGCGCGGAAATACCGTAAAGACGAGCGCGTTTAGACGAGTCGTGAGGAATAACGCGAGCTAGAGGTTTTATAAGGGTAACACTTTACCGTACGGTTCTGTTTGTTAACGATAGTTCATGCATTAGCTAACGTGAACTAACAACGAGCAATATATTTATACAACGTGTGTCAATCTGTGTGAATGCAAATGTTCATCTGTTCATTGTTCGTTCGTGTTGGTTTATTGTGTATTAATAACTTTATAATAAGCAAGTTTATTGTGTACATAAAGTCCACAGATACTTTTTAATTATAAATTATTGTTAGCTGGTAAAATAAAAATGAGGTATGGTTAACATGAGCTTAGTTTAATAAAAGCCGTAGAAGTATTATCGTGTTAACTGATGTAGTGGATGTTTACAAATGGGACCTTACTGTATGTTCATTCTTTACATAAAGCACAGTAAATCACACAGTCACGTGTGTACATTTGGTCAGATTAATCGAGTCGCACTTGTTATGGTCTACACACACTCATGATGTTTTAGAAGTCAACAGGACAAAGCTGCTTTTTCCTTGGTGCATGTGGATTACTGAGAGTCTAATGCAGTTTTGTTTTTGTTTGTCTCATCTCGCCTATAAAACGGTGCTTTTTGTATTGTTTGATCGACATCAAGTGATAGCTCAAGAAACTAAAATGTAAACAAAAAAATGTCTTATTTCACAAGGGGAAACAAACTTGTCCTTTTTGAATATGACGGTTAACATGAACTCAATAGTGTGCCGAACTATTAAACTGAGGACTGTGTCATGAGTTTGGAGTGACATGAGAGCGAGTGCATTCAGCACAAAACACATTGTGACAGGAGTCATGTTTGATCATTGTAAATAAATCCGTCTTGTGTTTTCTTGCATGCTTGTGTAGTTTTTGAAGGTGAGGGCATGACACGCAACATGTCCGTGTTGGTATCTAACTCATTTGCCTAGCAGGTGGTTAATAAATTTGTCCCAAAATACTGTAGAATATGATTGGATGCAAACCGTGTGATATTAACCCCCCTGATGTTTGGACTTATTGGCACCAGCCCCTGAATAATCTGTATTACTCATCCACTATCACACAGTATATCAAGGCAGCTATTAGTTATATTATTATATTGAGTTACAGTTTAAGATAAACTAGTTCTGGTGTTGTGGGGTATCAGCAGTCATTGGTGCAGCTTAACCGGTCAACCTCAGAGTAACCTGTGAGTTAAGCACAGTGTCGGTACTGTTTACTGGGCCTCTGCAGAACAATCGTGTATGATTCACTTACAGACAGCCAATCTCATACTGCTCACATCTCCTTAGTCAGACATGCCCTGAAGACTCGAAGCTCAAATTTGTGTTCTAATAACGAGTCTGAATGCTGCAGTAATCAGATGGGGTAGGATGGGGTAGGACATTACGAAGAGATTATGTGGCAGAGAAAATAAAGCTGTGGAGCATGTTTTATGTGACTCTTAGCTTTCCTCGTTTAATTGGATGTTTTTTAACGTGTCCATCTCTGCTGCCTCTTAGGGGTGGTTGCTATAGCATTGGCTGAACTCAGCACGTCAGCCCATTTTTGAGAGATTTTAGAATTTACACAATTTTTTGTCAATGTGAGATCGTCACCCAAATTCTGCGTATTTTTTTGCAGTAATTGCTTGCAGCGTTCCTGAAGCTCTACACAAAAGACGGACGCTAGCGATGTTAAAGCTGCAATCTGTGACTTTCGCCTCTCTACCTCATCTGCAAATCATCTCTGTTTGAAGCATAAAATTGCAGGTTACTGTACTGTACCTATGTTGAAGTCAAATAAAGGCAAACTGACATTTCCTGGGAAATCGGACCCGACAGCTCGAACTGTAAACCGTTAAAACTGTAAACTTAACTTTGTTGATCAGGATAAGGTTAGTTAATGGCAGGGAGCACCTAAACTGAAAAACTGTACATTTGATCAATTAGTGTATGGGGTGTTTGTTGTCTGGTGGGTCTGTCGGGTGGGTATAAGTGTTCTGTCGATCACATGGTATTACTGCATGATTGTTAGCAGCTTGTTTAGGGTCATGACTTCCTGTACGTGAGGCGTGCATCGGTTAATCAAGTTTCGACCAGTTCATTTACTTGCGATGTTGAGAGATTCCCGTGCTGTGACCTTTATTTGTTAGACGGGTTTAGCCACAGGACACACAAAAAGTGACACTGGATATTGGGTGTCTGTTGTAATGTCAAGTTTAGAGTTGAAGGTCAGGTTTATCTGTGTGTTTGTCCTTTCTGTGGCACAGTGTTTTGCCTCGCGTGTCAGATTGAATTTCATCTCGTGTATTGACTTCATTTGATTTGAATGTTCATTGGGCTGACTGAAATGTACAGGAAATGACACGGGTGCTGTTGTTCGAGGCTCTGAAATAATGGAGCTGTACGCTTGCCAAATAACTAGATGTGAGATGACTTTTTTACCCCGTGCAAGTAGGGCAGGGTGATATAGCTGAAATATGATTGATATCTGAAGCTTTTGATGGTGCTCTGTACTTATCTCTTTATGTTTTGCACTGAAATCACTTTTAAGAAGTTTTTGTGTCAAATCCAGGGAGCAATGGGGGTAAGATATCTTGCTTGAGGGCACCTCAGCTGTTTCCTGCCAGCACTTGGGAACAGAACCTGCAACCACCTGGTTACAAGTCTGTCTCTCTAACCAGTAGACCACAATGTGTTTTTCTTAAAGCATTAGACACAATGAATATTTTTGGTGATATTTTGGTGATAAACCAAATTGAATTATTATGCATATATAATTCATATTCAGTGTATATTACCAAGCACAGTATAGAAGTAACCCATATTGGGGCCTCAGAGGAGCTAATCTAAAACAACAGCTCAGGTGGAAACTCCCGCACCAGTGACTGCAGTTAGTCCAGAGGGTAAGTTAAATGTTAAGCAGTGGTAGTAAACAGTGTAGGTTACTCTATGGTGTAATGCACTCAAATACTGCACGCTGCAGTAAGCAGTAATGTGTGTCACGCTCGGAAAGCTGCAGCTTTAAACACATCAACACTTGATTCTCACTCTCAGGCATGTGTTTAAATTACTCGGTACTCAGTATCAGAGTTATTAATACTTGAAATGTCTTTTTTCCATTGAAGGTGAATAGGCAGAAGTCAGTGAATGTTGTGCTGACATCTGAGGAAAAAGTATGAGTCACTTCATTGAGTTAGAGAGCGTTTCTGATCAATTGAGGATAACATCCTCCAAAGACTTGCTCAGCAGTGCCCGGGCTTGTTTGCTTAATGAAATGTTTCTTAACACACTGATAAAGAGATTCGTGGTGGTTGTGTTTGCTTTTCATTTTAAGGGCTGCTTTAAAACAGCCGTGGCGCTATAAGGAGTTATTTTGTGTCGAAAGCGGGTGTAGCAGAAAATAAAGCCCCTCGCTTTTGGGGTAATAATCATGTTTTAAAGAGGTTTATTGTGCATGACTGTAGTGTAAAAGGAAAAATAAAAAGCTTTCATTTCTGTCAGCAGTCCCTGTACACAGATTTTTCATTTAGTATTTTATTTAGTATCGTTTTTGTATTCGCAGTTGTCCTGGTGTTTTAGGCCTAAACATTACTTTCAATTCGAAATCGTCAGATTGATTTGTTTATTTAAACCATTTAAATAATAACGTTTGTATCTGTGGCATCAATAAGTGTTTAAAGCCTTACAATACTTTAATATGTCTGTTTTACTGTTGTGTGTTTGTGAGACCATGTTTCTGCTTTTTCATTCATTTTTAATTACTTCAGGTCATTGCCGTAAAACAGCGTTTCAAATGACCTGTTTGTTTGATGTTCTGTTTGATGCTTTGTGACAGTACCAGCACTGTTAAACCGCTCCGTTTTATTGTCGTCTTTTTTGTGCTGCTGTGTGTGTTAATGTTTGGAAAGTGTGACGCAAAGTTATGTTTAATCTGGTGAATAAAGTTTAAGCGTAGATTTATTGGACTGGAAGTATTGGCCCTTCGTGAGCTGCTACTGGGGGCTGGGGGCTGGGTTCTCCTTAATTCCAACTAATTGGGTGGTGATGAGAACCATAGCAACAAAGAAATGGCTTTCAGTGTTTCTGTTGTGGGCTTGGTGATGACCCAAGGCTAACACGGGCTGGGACATCCTGAAAAGCTTCCCGCAGGGCGCATCATTGCCGCCCCGTCTCCCCGTCACAAAACCTGGGCGATGCTGAGCCCTCAGGTTTACAGATAGAACCGGTTGCATAAGTCCTCTTGGGAACAAATGAATGGCTACAAAAAAAGCACCAATCACATCGGCTGCACTTAGACAGGCTGGGCCGCGGCCAACATTCGTTTTGTAACCCGTTTCATAACTTCTTATTAAAAAAAAAACCCTCATCAGTGAAGAGGAACAGGGCTTCCCGTGTACGACTGTCCGGATCTATGATGCGTGTCGGGTGACTGCTTCATTTGATGAGATTCTCAGAACACCCCTCGTAGAGCCGGCGCTCAAAGGTCGTTCCCTGCGCACGCAGCGGATAAGACACCTTAAGCAGGCGCTTTCCAACATTTCCAATGACTCAGTCGTTCATATTTTTAGTGCGCGGTCACAAAATGTTCAAACCTCTCTCGCTCTAGTTTGTTCCGAGCGCTTCTCTTCAGCCGCGCTTTCTGTCCTACATAGTGAAGGCAAAAACTATTCCAAGAAGTTTTACAAACTCTAATGAGCTGTTAGTGTACTTTTTTTTTATAAATACAGTAAACAGTTTTGGGATAGTAACCCGCTTATTACTGCAAGTTTTAA
Organism: Botia almorhae; assembly: GCA_036877575.1. Taxonomy (NCBI): domain Eukaryota; kingdom Metazoa; phylum Chordata; class Actinopteri; order Cypriniformes; family Botiidae; genus Botia; species Botia almorhae. Next base: position 61,976 of record JAZGTJ010000254.1, read on the forward strand.
TAGATGTCGAAATCCAGTTGAGGGTTATCTCAAGTATAAAACTCGCATTGTTTGAAGCCATCATGACAAGATCAGGCAGATGTCCAGGCCTCCACCCTGCTGGAACTCGTGACTTCCACACAACCTCCTGCTCAAACTGCAGGACTTGTGGGAATATGTAGGGATGTTCTGGACCTCCAGTGCTTTAACATTGCTTTGGTTCCCAGTATTTTCGTTTGTAGGCGGTATTGGTTTGAAGGGCTTGTGTTTGTTTCAATGGAATAGAGGAGAAGCCCATCCCCCGCAGTGTTTAATAGATGTGTGTGTTTTAATACAGCCAGACATGTTAGCTTAGCACCAGTCGGACGAGTCTTAGCCTAACAAGCACGAATGACAAATGTACCTGGACATCCAATCCTAAGGCCAGAGGAACAGTCTGCTTGTATGAAAGCCCCTACAAGTGATTAAAGATGCCAATTTCAGCCTTGATATGTTATCTTTGATTCTACAAGAAGTGGTTTGTTTGATTTTTGTCTGTCAGATCTTAGGATCAGGTCCTTAGTCCTGATGAGTCATGGCACAGATCTCAGATCAGGTGCAGGGCCTTAACAGTTCAGCTATCTTTGCTTTGAAGGTGAAACCAAAAGATCTGAGAACTGTTCATTTAGCTCTTGTTAAAGCTGCAGTCTGTAACTTTTGCCTCTTTATCACCATCTCTGTTCAAAACATAAACGTGCAAGTAAATTGCAGAGTTATTTTCTGAATATAACTTAATACCAGTTTGCAGGGGTTTAAAACATCCCAAATGAGTTTTTCGGTTGATCATTTACACCAAATGCAAGCCCTGCACTATTTTATTATTATTTATTATATTATTTATCAATCTTCCATTCATCTTAAGTCTGGCCTTGAAGGTGGTTCCCCAGAAGTGTCTGTGATCAGCACAGGATTGGTGCGACTGGCAGAGTCTTCGTGAGAACGTTTCCTCGGCTGTCTCTGCTGAAAGATCCTCTTCCGTCTGTCCGTCAGCACGCGGCACTTCACAATAATTCAGCCCTTTGTACTTAATGCAGTGAGATGACAACGGAGGGCAAGTACAGATCTGTATGTCATATGTGTGCTGTTCCTCTCTCAGGGAATCACGATAGGGAAGGACGCGTGTCTTAAGACGGAATGAAAGATCCATGAATAATACATGTGGATGTGAGATCCTCTGGGAGAAAAACAACTCTCTTTCGTTTTTCACAAGCGTGCACTGAGTGCGCCAATATCTGGAATAAATGACATCGTGTGAGTTGGTACACTGTGTTCCCTGTGAGTTTTAGCAGCTAATGAAAACCGCTTCGTCTCTCATTGACTCTCATTGATAACTACAATGATAACTGCATTAGCGTCCACACAAGTGAACGATAATACTCATTTTACATTTGTGCAACCCAGTAAACACACTAGCCCGTTAGATTCCATTGACTGATTTTGATTGGCTGTCAATGATTTATTGATCATCAGTTCAACTGCTTAAAACTGAGCCCAACTATATTGTTCTACCATATTATTGTTATAATTGTAGTATCAAAAAAGTTTAAAAAACGTGATTCCACTGTTCTACATTCCGTCTTCTCTTGCGCTGTCAAACTGTGATTTCCGGTTTTGACTTTTATCAATTTACGACACTTTACGATAACTTTATAGCGGATTAAAATAACGCCTGTTTGCTCTTTCTGTTGACGCCCTTTTGGAAGGAAAGCGTCCTACAAACACGCACGAGATTCCTACACAAGATTTACTGCTGTTTTCTGGCTTGTCATGCTGTTTCTGCTTGCGTTGTGTACAGAAGGCTGAAACGAGCATCTAAGCGTTTTTTTGCCACTCTGTGATTGGCCAATAGTGAGTTTCCTGGGAGCTATTGTTCTGTTGGAGGCAGTGCGGCCATCTGCTCTTTTCTCAGCGTCTTCTCTGCAATCTCTCTGACTCTTTCTGTCCACCCATTATCTCCTACGGCAGTGCTAGATGTTCATGGAGCTTCATCACAGCTTCTGGCTTGCAGTGAAGCTTCTGTCATGGTCCGTGAGATTGTGTGAGAACATACCGATGTTACGCTGGATTATACGCACTGATGCAAAGCCAAGTCATACTGTCTGTGCATGAGCCGCATCACCTATGCTGTTGAAATATGAGCGTGTGTTTTCTTCTGTAGTTCAGTGCTAAGTGATGGAGGAATCATGTGTTTTTGTGAATGTAAAGCTTTAGCGCTGTTTTATTAAACACAGGATGGGATGTGTCGGTTCCATCGTGCCGATTAGACGCGGCTGCACATCACGTTATGCGCGTCGGCGGTTCGACTTTCAGCAATTGATCACAGTCGACTGCGTGTGGATTCTGACTGGTATGGTCACCTCAAGTTTCTGAAGGGTGTTTTGGTGAATAATTGGTTAATATTAATGAACTGAAAAGACAAACACACAGTTTTACTTCTCAAACAACAGCATGCCGTAATCTGACTGCACTGTTATGCGTGTGGTTGCGTGTTTGACTGAAGACTAAGCAGGTTATAGATGTGATGTCATTTTAAATGTAGGGTACACAGTTTCGGGGAGGCTAGCAATAGCAAGCTAGCTTTGTAAGCATAAGATCCCTCCAAACTGATGTTTTCCTGAGGAATCAGACCCGACAGCTCAGATTGTAAGTCATTATTTTAAACTTACAGTTGTGAATTGTGGTAAGGTAATGGGATGGTGTTGAGCACCGAGCAGCTTATTTTTCTGCAGCTTTAAAAATGTAACCAGCTTTGAATGAGAACCGGTTCTCGATTTGCAGCTCTAGTTATCAGCGATGTCCTCAGCTGAACTCATACTCTCATACTTCTCGTTCTGACAGAACCGCTCATGGTGTTTTCAGTGTTTTGATGGATGAGTCAGTATGTTTGTTTTTCCCTCTTCCTGCACTTGGTTTCTGCTTGAGGGCAGAGCTTGATGGTGACCTGAAATCCGTTGAAATGGGTTTGTTGTCGTCTCGGTTACAAAACTGTTCCTCAGAGTTATGGAACATTACGCTTGTGAGGTGTCCCCCAGTTCCCCGGCTTCTCATTTCTGGGGATGTATGGAGCTCAGCGGCCGCCAGCCACCTGACTGACACTTCAGCTTCAAAGATTAAAGACATCTTTTCCAGACACATTTTGTGTTACGCTGGTTGAAAGTCACATCCTGATAGCAATCACTAAGTGCTCTAAATACATTTATATATCTTCTGTCAAAGATATGCATGACCATAAAATGTTCGTCCAATCATTGCATTCGGTTCAAATGTAATGATAGGATGTCCTGCTCGCCTATCAAACTATGTATGTGTTCATGGGTTAAAGGAGACGTGGCTTGGTAGAGGAAGGGTGGGATCTGAAGATTTTAGCGCTAGCTTGCCATAGCTAACCCCTGTAAAATTGCCTACTGTACCTTTAAAGCTGAAGACAACAGTGTTGGTCAGATGAACCTGGAACTGACCAATAAAAAAGAATGAAATAGCTGAAAAAATAGAGACATTTTTGCACATTTTTGATGGGGGTGTTTTAATTTGAGCTGGTTTTTGTCAGTGCTGTGGCGCAGGGGTTAGCACACAATAGAATACAATATTAATACACATAGAAGGATCTCAAAGCTCAGCGAGGCAGCTGTAGGTTTGGAAGTCCTGCTGGTTCATGTTGTAAAATAAAGTGTGCTTAAAGAAGCGAAACCTATGATATCATTGTGGTAAAACATAGCCACATATTTTAACCACATACTGCCACATATGACATGTGTTATTTTAGCATAATCTCATAAAAAGTAACCATAAGCTGTTTTGTAGGTTTCAGTCTTGCCTCAGAAGAAGCTTTACTTATTACTGAAAAATAAATGTTTATGTGTGATGTGTAACGTGTAATGGAAATAAGTCAAATCTGATTTCTTGAGTCCTTCAGATACAGAACAGCTATGACATCACATGTGTGTCAGCACATTATTTGTGTTCGAATAATGCGAGACCAGCCCCGATTTCAGCCTAACAGGACAAAGTTTGGCGAATGTCTTCCCGTGGGTGGTTTTAATGTTTCGTTTGACTAACTCAGACTGCCTGCGAGTGTTTACTGAAGCAGTAAAGCCACGAGAGGCTGCGCGTTACGCTGCTTTTACCATCAAAATACAGAGAGGTGTTTGCAGGCACAACCCCATGAGCAGCTTCTGGCTTTTATCAGACAGCAGCAACATTTAAATCTCTTGTCTAATAATAAATGCAGTTCCAGTATTCTGCGCTTACCATATGCGCTTCCCATTCCCTTCAGGAATTCTTTAATTCCTTTCAAAGGCACTTTTTCCCTTTTGCTTTCATACCGAAGTCACCCGAGGTGCCGAATGTCTACGAAAAATACTTCCTCTGTTGCCTTGCTTGAAATGACACACTTGCTCTCGCCGTTTTGTGCCCAGTAAAGCTTTTGTTTTTACTCTCCGCTTCGTCACGAGGGTCACATTTCAACGCGTTCCGAACGCGCTCCGATAATGAAACCGGAATACCAAAACAATGTCAACTGACATGAGGTGTATTTTGGACAAGCAGAGGGTTCCTGTTTATTTTCCCCCTGTCGTCTGCTTTGCTGAGAGAGTTGATCTATTTATGGCACGGAGATGACTTGGGTTTTTTTTCTCATTCGGTCTGGGTTTTGTCAGCATGTCTCTCTCTCTCTCCTCGGCTCTTGAGCGGCTCTCAGCAGGGAAATGTGTTGCACAGTGTTTTTAGATCGTGTCAATCACTGCCAGGTTTAACTTTTTCTCCGGGTATATTTTACTGCACCGGCTGCTCTCATTAAATCACATTCTGTGTGTTGCAGAGGGTAAGGGGTATTGGATATTAAACCATGGTAAAATCACAGTTACGTATGGCCTCTCATGCCTTATTCTGTTCTGGAATGATGGCGACTGCGGTAGTTTTGCAGTTATCTGCATTTGTGGCTTTTCCAACAGTGATTTGAAGCTGCAGTCCGTAACTTTTCCTCTCTACCGCCATCTCTGTTTGAAATATAAAATTGCAGAGTGCTTGCAGAGTTGTTTTCTGAAATTCTAAACAACTGCTGTAGGAAGAAGCTACAAACGCTGCACCGTCTACAGTACTCGGACATGCGATATAGTTGCCGGATCTTCTTTCTGTTTACAGACGGACATTTCCTGGAAGATCAGACCCGACAGCTCGAATGATAAATCTTTGTTATAAACTTACCGTGCGAATTAGGAGATGGTGTTGAACACATGATCTGTCACGTACTTGCTCAATAACTGATGTTTGTGCGTTTTGAACTGAGCAAAGTTACAGAGTGCAGCTTTAAAATCAGAGCAATCTGTTTCAAGTCAAAATGTCAACATGCCTCTAGCAGTGTATCATTGGCATGGATTTATTGTGCATACATATTGAGTTTTGGGAAAAGCTTAAAAATGTGATTTGATCACGGCAATTATATTCTGAGGTTTTATTGTATAAAGTATCTGAGGCGTCTAGAACAAAATGCAGCTTGTCTTTCTCTCTCTCTCTCTCTCCGTCCTCCTGTCTCACAGTCTCTCAGCATCTGAGTGACGGCTTCCGCCACAAGCGCCTCAGCCGTGAAGACTCGTTTCCTTCCCCAGCACTGCTGACAGCCCGTCTGTGACATATTGGGACTGCAGGGACGAATGTGTTGTTTTCGTCCCTCCATTTTGTGCTTGTGAGAATGATGATTGTTGTCGATAAGAAGGGCACGTCTCTTGTTAGCACTTTCCTCTGATCACTTACCTCTTTATTTGTTAATGACGGAGCGTTTTGCTTTCTGTTACGCTGTTTCCATGCCATCCTTCCGTGGCGGTGTGCTCGAGCTGGCTGATGTGTACAATGATTTGTATTTAGGTCAGGCTGAGATGAGCCACATAGACATCAGGCGTTTCGGCTCTGTACCAAAATCTTGCAAGTTGCCTATGTAGGCAGCATCCGAAGGCATCATAAGTGCACTCAGATAAGGGCTGTTCCAAAAGGTAGGCAGCACAGTTCCGCCTTCTCCCAAGATGTTTTGGCCGAATTCTGTGGCAGTTTTCTTATTGGTGTATCGGGCAATCCCAGAATGCTCTTTTCTCTACTTCACAAAGTATTGTGTGAAAAGGTCAGTCTAGTTCAGGGAAACTGTTATTTTTGTGCTTGTTTGAGTGTTGTGTATTTAGCAACACGGTAATGACAGTCGCTCTTGTAATCACTTGTGAGTCGAGTGTCCCATGCAAAGCGCTAAGTGCTGCCTGTGTAGAGCTCGCAAAACGAGTCATTTGATGTTCCTTCTGTTAGCTTTTTGTCTTCGAAAGCAGCTGTCATGTTTCACAGACACACTTTTTCTTTTTGTGCTACTGGTAAATACTAGTATTTAGTACATGCTAAAGTAAATAAAGCATTTCGGCTACAAGCTAGTTTTACATCGCTAACTGGCGTTACTCTTGATTATTTCAAACCGTCTTGTTAAACTAAACAAACTTGTCTAGTTAAAAAAATCAAACTTAGATGTTTGCATAGCCTGGAGTGTATAGTAGCTCTCCGCTCAAATAAATGAAAACAATTTACCACCTTTTTTAATATTTGGAAATATGATTACCAGGGCAACTGGTTCACCACAAGATAAAAGCGCCATCGCCTCCCAAAACAATATCTTGCTCATTTAATTTTTTTCTGTTTATGCAAAGGCCTTTCTGTGTGTTTTTACACCAGCTTAACCACATGTGAGACGAAGCAGCAGCATCCTTCACTTAATGAGGCAACAATGGCCCTCACTGTTCTGAACACGTTGCCCTATATAGAGTGTGAAGGAGATATTGTGTATTTACTCAGATTCAGTGATACCTCGGCTTGCAATTTCAGGTTGTAAGAATGTATCATTAACATTTCCATTAACTGACAGAAACGTTAAAAGTGTTATTTAAAAGTTCTCGGAATGTTCAAAACGTGTGTGACGTGTTAACAATATTGCTTGGTCATAAGAACGTTATTCAAACATTTTTAAACATTTTGCAGTAAACCTAAAATTTCACTGAAAATATGTTTTTAAAACGTTCCACTAACTGCTTAGGAATAATGTTTTTGATATATATGATGTATAATGTTAAACGCGTTCTACTATCGATACTGACTGCAAAAATGAGTTTAATTTGAGTAATTTTAGAGAACGTTAGCCAGTGTTCTTAGAACGTTCCCGGTTAGCTGAGACCTTCATAATGACTTGCAGGGACCTCCTGATGTGCTAAGTTAAAGACCAAACTCTAATGTGCTAAATAAACACAATTTGTGGATGCAGAGCCTCAAGCAGGGTTTGGGAACAGAAGAAGCCCGTCTTCTTCTGTACAGCTCCAGTTTGAACTCAAGCCAGCAATGTTTTCCTCACCGCACGAGTTTATGACAGTTTAATGTTTGTTTTGCCTCTTTTGATTGACAGGAAGTCGTTTAGTGAAAATGCGACACCATTCATTATTAAGGTATAGTATTATTGTAAAGGCTTGGGTTACCGATGGTTGGGTTTCTCATGGTCTTTTATTCATGGGCTGGTGAATGCCTTGCGTCAGGAGCACGAGAGGCGAGGTTGAGCAGCTGCAGACGCTGAAATAAAGATGTAGATGTAGATAAGCTGCAGTTATGGTGGTCTGAGGTGCATATTTCACACAAATACTTATAAGACTTCATCATTGTATGAATCAGTGAACAGCTTTGAGAGAATGGAACTGGCATACGTGCAGCCTTGAAGGAACGTGGGCAAACCGTTACCTCAGAATCTGAGCCGTCGAATGTTAGTTTAAGTTACCAGGGTAACCTGTTATGCATATGTTTCCTAAAGCAGGTGACTAACTGTTTGTTGGGATTCCTGGATGTAAACGGCTGTTTATGTACTGGAGTGCAGATTTGATTTACCAGAGAAATTTTACTGTATTTAAGGGCGTATTTTCTTAATATGGACATTTCTGGCGATTAGGTATCACACCAAATCAACAGCAAACACACAAACGTTCCTGTAAATAATGAACAATAAATCATTTAAAAACATTTAAAATGTATTCTGACATACAAACAAATCCTCCCTCAGCGCATTCTTCCTCCCTCTCTTATGCACCACACCCTCCCCTCCCTCTCGTTTATTTCATTGTCTTTGCGGTGACCTTGTGGTCTTTTAGAATGACCAGCCTGTGACACATCATGTCTGTAAGGTCATCGTTCCACTGAGCAAGACCTCGTCATCTCATCCAGCTGTCCGCCTCATGCTCTGCAGTTCCAATGGTTATGCATTAGAATTGGATGTGATGTCACATATTTATGATTCACACACAAATTTGCTGTTTTTATTAAGGGAACATTTTAAATATGTTATTCATTTTAATTGATTTATTAAAGAGTGTGCAAGTAGACCTGTTTCTATAAGTATGAGAGTATGAATGTTGATGTCAAATGAAGCCAAACTGACTTTTCCTGGGAAATCAGACCCGACAGCTCAAATTATAAATCATTATTATAAACTTACAGCTGGGAATCAGAGTACGGTAAGGGGCTGGTGTTGAACACTGATCTGTCATGTACTTGTTCAATAACTGATTGTTGTTCACTTACAACCCATAAAAGTTACGGATTGCAGCTTTAACAATGTCTCTGTAATTCTGATTTTTATGAATCGTTTTATTGCAACAAAAATGAAAACAACATTTTGAATCTTATCGGCTGTTTGGTTTCAATGATGGTTTCTCCATCATTTGAAAACAAAACCCAAGTCACACTTTTGTGCTATTCCAGAGCAAGTACCAACAACTAGACATACATTGAATATAAAGAGAGAATCTGTTCAGCGATACCCAGCCTTAACATACATCCTCCTCATGCGTTTGATGCCGTGTGCTGGATGGTCCGCATCGTAAGCGCATGTGTTCTTCTCATGCGCTCTGTGCTCTTCTGGATAAGCTTACAGGCTCTTCCGTTGCACTGCTGACGGTGAATTAAAGATCCTGCTGGATTCTCCTGATGATGCATTCGCGGCTGAGAGCTGGAACTCTCCTGATGAAGGGAAGCATCAGTAATGTGTGAACCTGACCGAGGATTATTGTGTCATTAATTTACAGTCCCTGTTTTAAAACGTGTCAGTTATGATGCTTTTATGGCGTTATTGACTGTGCTGGAGTACAGTTGCTTTGTGTGGCGAGATGGGCAGCCAGGAAAGACATCTAGGCTGAGTTCTGGTGCAGAGAATGAGACTGGATAATTGTATCTACAAATTCATGAGGGGTTTATTTATAGTAGTGGATCAGTAATGCATTTGATTGCTTCCCTCTTTGTCGGGTCATCACAGGTCAATCCTCATAGCTTTTAGTGTCCGTTCCAAGCCTTGTCAATAAATTTGTGTTTTATGATTTTAGAGAAATTGTTTTGTGAAAACTGTCTTGTGTGTGTGCGTCTTCAACTGATTTCATTGCATTGCTTCTAGATCTTGGTATCAGTATTAACCCTTATTAGACAAACACTAATAGATGTTATGGCATGTTTTATGAATCTGCTACTGTTGTCATTTACTATAGAAACACATGACTATAAAATACAGGAGAAATAGATGCATTTGGCGGATGCTTTTATCTTGCAGTGCATTCGTGCTGTACATTTTTTCAGCATGAGTGTTTCCTGGGAATCGAACCTACGACCTCTGATGGTAATGCAGTGCTGTACCAGTTGAGCTACAGGAACATTTACAGGCTTGGGTGCTAAAATGTTTGCAGAGCGGCTCTCCTCACGTTAACAATCTCATGGAGGAGAATTTTTTTAAAACCCTTGAGGTAGCTGTGAAGTTTCTACCCTGTCTGTATGCATCAACCCCAGTGCTGCGTTACGGTACGGGCTCAGAGTCCCGGATGCATCTGGCTGGCATTGTGTCAGCCAATGCAGCCCCTGGTACAGCATGCAACAGTATGGAAAACATTGCAAATCACCAAAGACAAGGAAAAATAATGTTCTCCGTGTCTCGGCAGAGCTGCGGCGTAATGTGTGTTTGTTTTGCGCTTCATAACGTGCCCTCAGGGACGTCTGTGGAGTGGGGACGGATGCAGAGGAGTGGACGGCTTGTGTCTCAGTAGGAGGCTTGTGTCGGACCACAGGCTAAAGGGATTTAGCTATTCTAAGCCTTCTCAACAATTGTGCATGTGACACGAGCGGTTTTTGGTTTACAGGGGCAGCAGAGAGCGTGCTAATCCAACCGGATACGCTGTGTTTTTACTGACATATCCAGTCTCGTAAGCAGCTGACCTCTTCCGTAAACGTCTTTCTGTGAAATAATTATGAAGGGCTAAGCGCAACAACCAGGCTGATTTATTTTAGGGATGTTCAATATGATACATTTTCAAAATTGTTTTGAGGGAAGGCCGGGATAATTCACAATTTAAGGCAGATGACTTCAGTCAAATCACGCTACAGGCAGCTGTAGTCAGCAGCGCAGGTACCGCCTCCTGGAAATCTCCAAAAGTCAAGGTCGAGATTTCAGTAACATTTTAGTTTATAAAATATGAATAAAATTAAGAGTATACATAATTTATTAGTATAAAACATTAATATACATAAAAAATGTATCACAATTTAATTGAACAAAACCTAAAATCTATTTAATTGAACAAAACCTTAAATCTAACAGTTGTATTGTAATTCGTTTTTTTGTGTTTAGCTTAAAGTTTAGGCCCAAGGTTTTAGTTTATTATTTCTTTTAAATAAGCAAATTCTGCATGCTCTGTAATTAAAAGCATACAGTTTGCTCTTTCAGTGGTAATATTTCGTCTCTTACTGGTTCACCTGACCCCAGTCAGATGTGTTTCAGTAATTATACCAGACAACCATTGTGACTCATCCCTAATTTATTTGCCTCTTCTGCTCTGGCAGCGTTTGGAGACGTTTACGGTTATCTGTCCCTCGTGCTCGCTCCTGTCAGTCTGAGCTGGTCTCTGTTTGTCTGAGAGATGCGGTTAGCGATCAGCAGAGAGCTGCACTGCGGCCACACTGATGACTGCGATGTGTTCTGTTAACTGAAGCTGCCGCTGAAGCGCTTCATCTTTGTCTCGGTGAGAAATAAGATTGGAGCCGTGCTGAAAACGTGCAGAAACACGTCTCCCGCTGAGATAGTGAGTGATCTTCACGATCTGCTTACACACACAGATCAATGGCGATTCAGCCTTCTGAAAAATCTCACCAACTGTTGTGTAATGGTGAAAACGGGCCGCCTGCTGCTGGCGCTGTAACGGGCGTTTGTTTATGAAGGGTGGGTGGAAATTGGATCGACTCGCTGTATTAAATGAACAGTGTTGATTTTTGCTGATGTCAGATCATCGGCAGACACTCCGAAGCAAAATGTCTTGCAGCATATTTACCAGTCATTTGTTTTGTGATGTTTATGGCTGAACGATTAGGGTCAATTTCATAGTGCACATTTGTAGTTTGCAACTGTGATTATAATAAACGTTTAACATCATTGTTGCTGGTTATATAGTCTATAGTTATATAGACTCAAATCTCTTTTTGGTCCTCTTTAGCTGTGGTAGTCTCAGACCACTTTAGCTTAATTGTGCAAGGCCGATATTGTGTTATTTGATCTCCCATGTTAATATGATACGAGAGGAGATTATGTTTTTACAGCAGAGTCTTATGTATTAGTCTGTGTTATGCATTAGCCTGATTTTGACATGTTTGTCCGCATGTGGGAAACCATTAATATCTGACATTATTCTTTGGTGGTTTACCACTCAGACAGACTAAAAATAGCTTCAATTAAACAACCTCCTTTGGAATTAAAATCATAAATCAATGTGACTCAAGCCAAATAATAAACTCTGAACTACAACCTCAAATTAAATGACTCCGCTGTTTATTCATGACTGATGATTGTATTGCTAAGGATTATGGGAAACTGTTAGCCAAGCAGCAAGCTCAGGACAGCATCAGCAGACTTCTTGATGGGTCTCTGAAAGGGTCTGTCAGCTAAACATAGGACGCGCAGCACAGAGTGTAGCCCTGAGATTCCTCAGCATCTGGTTTTGTTTGCTCACCGAACCAAGAACATCTAAGACGAGATCACAGCACCGTGAGACGGAGGATATCGCTCCTGTTACAGGTCAAGTGTTTTACTAATGCATGCTGGGTAGATTCTATATGAGCAGATCAAATCTGTTAAAATTGAAAGCTGCAGTCCATAACTTTTATTGGTCAGTTATTTAGCAAGTACATAACAGATCAGTGTTTACAACAGCCTTCTTACATGACCCCCGACACAGGCAACAGCTTAGAACTGACACGTACACCCCCTATTTCTGAATAGCTACAAGAGTGTTATGATGTTGTGGTGATTGATCCAATCCACAGTTTTTTCTCCTATTTACAAATATTCACAAAATAGTTTGGGTGTTGTTTTAATTTTCAACAGCGTTTCTCAGAAATTGCTTTCTGCCCTTTTAAAGATTCAGATTCTGATTACAGTGAACAATTTTTGTTTCTTTGCTTGAATAATTTTGCTTTAGACATGATAAAAGTAATGATTAGTGAAAGTAATTATTAGTTCTTTGAATAAGTTAACCAACGGGTGGGTGGGTGAGTGAGTCATTGGGTGCTTCAGAAGGATTACTAACAGGTTGAAGACTGATTTGGGTTTTTCTTTACAGATTTATTAAAGAACTGTGTAGTACGAGAGAGGCATTTGTAAATACATTTGTTGTATTGTATGTTTGTTATAGAATAGAACAACAGATGATGTTTGGGGCAGCAAACACAAATCCTGGAGTTGTGATGTTTGCCCAGAACGTGACGTGTTGTGCAACTGGGTTTAAGACGTCCTGGGACCTCTTGAAGTGGAACAGATTATGAGTTGGCTCACACTCTTGAAGACAATTTGGACTCTGGCACTAAGGAGGTCTTTGAAATGTTTTCAGCTCTTTTCATTTTCACCCGAGGCTAAAGACCTCAGGGTGCCTTTTCATTTCCTATCCAAACGGTCTTCAGGATTTTTCAGCTCTCAGACGTTTGGCTGCTGGAACACCACAATGCGCCGTCTCCAAATCGATGACTGATTTGGACCTGCTGATTCCAAAAGCAATTAAAGATTTGGCATAATAACACACCCCCACTCGCCACCCCTCTCTTCCCGCCGGCCTGGAAGACTGGACTGTCAGATCAAATCTCAATGAATTTGTAATTGCGAATTTAAATGCCATTTGCAGCGAGAATTATCCCATTTGTACCATGTTTCTTTCATTTCGTTCACTTTTTCATTCAGTCAAGTGTACAGCCTCGAGGTGTAGTGAAGGCCCGTCATGCGTGCAGGATGGCAGAATTTGGGCTGCATCACTTGTTCATTCTGTGCACGAGGCTCAGATGCCCAAACCAGAGTCTGTGGCTCACAAAGGTCTCATTCTTATCTCAGTTCCTCATTCTGTTGGAGTTCCGGCCAACCGGAGACAAAATCCAATCAAAGCTATGTTTAGTAAATATGTGTGTGTGTGTGTGTTGTGAAATAAACCATGCAATGTCTGTTTATTTTTAACGTTTGCAAAAGGTTAAATTGTACTATAGCTGAGGTCTGTCCGTAAGCGATAAACTGATTGGACGATTGTTAAGACTGGCCAATTAAGTTAGGCCAATAAATCAACCTCAATATATCATCCAGGTCAGACTGAAGTCGGCAGGAAAAGGAAACTTACAACCCACTGCAGTGTTCTGACATAATTCAAAGTGAGGGGCGTGGCTTGTTTTTTCTGCTGAGAATTGATTGGCTCTAGAAAAGTAGGCGTTTCAGAGCTGGCAGCACACTACCATTGGGGGGAGTGGTTAACGGCTCTGACTCCACCCAAGCCATCAGACTGACATCATTAGACAAGGATGGAAAAGATTCCCCAGAGGGAAAGATTTTAATGGAGATCTTAACAGATTAAGAGGACACATACATTTTTAAAAAAATGTCATGCACATGTCTTGTATGTCTCATCATTTCTCAGCAAATGGTCTAAGGAGTTGAATCAGGGGTGTTTGATTACGGGGGACTCCAAAAACTGGTTTGGAAACGCTGCTGTTGTGTACACATTGAGCTGTGCATCTTTGATGTCTCCAGTGTCAGACAGTGGAAGAAAACTCCACACAGAGCTAAACAGTGAATGTTCTTACAGCCGCTAATGCTGTGCCGTGGTTTTTGCTTTTAGCATTGCTGCATGTTTATTGCTTATCCAGTTCTGGCTCTGTGCTTCTGTGTCTCACGTTTTCTCTTTGTTCTATTGGTTTCTGTGGCTTTTCAGCCTCTCTGAGTGGCTCTGTGTTGATATGTGTGTGTGGGTGCCGTCAGGTGTCTCTGGAGGTCTTGGCACTTCTTGTAACTCATGGCTGGAGACCTGTGATGAAGAAAAGGAGGCTGTCAGAGAGGCTTTCCCCAAGACCCTAAATCACCAAACAAACACACTCTCACTTCCGGTCCAGGCCTCGGCCCTCTGCAACAGGCACGGGATTATCGGTGTAAACATGGGACACTGGAGAAGCTGTATAAGAAATTTGCAAAGGGGGGCTGTGGGGGCTCTTTCCTAAATCCCTGTACAGTTTAAGAGCTTGTTAAAGCAGTTTTGGGACAGTCTGGAACAGTAAAATGCAGAATAACACAACAGTTTGCTTTCACGAGTGTGGCTTCTCTGCATAATTAAACATGACTCACTCCACAATCCTTTATATTAGGTTTGTTGACGTGCATCTGGAAAAGATTCGATGAAAATAGCATTCACAACTGATTGCCTGCAAATGCTTTTAACGCAAACGTTTGAAATGTTTAAAGTACATGTTATTTATTTTCACACTCTCGGCTAACAATTTTGGGTTGTAATAACATTTCCTTAATATTTTTATTAAGTTACAAAAAAGTCAAAAACATTATTTTGAAAGGTATAAAAACATTCAAAACTTCCAGACGTTGTGTTAACGTTATTGCTTGGTTGTAAGCAAATGTTATTCAAGCATTTTTGATGCTGTTACACTTTACCGTTCTTCTATCGTTACTGCAAGAACGTTTTTGTAACTTTTTGTAACGTTTGTGAATTTTTGCCGATGTTTTCACAATGTTCCCAGTTGGCTGGTACAGCAGATCATTTTTGGTGTCGTTTTCACGCTTGAAAAGTCACACTTGAAAACAGAAATATATAAAATATATTAAAATTGTGCTGTTAAAGGTTCGAACATAACGTTTTAAAAGTGTCCTGTGGCCATTACATAAACAAATCAGTTACAAACGTCATTTCACTTAGACTTGAAGGTTTTGAGGCCAGCAGTCAGTTAAAACCTTATGTAATGAAAGACTACAGCTGCCTTTGCTACAGTTAAAGAGGCCAGTTCAGTTTACATGTACTGAATATTTTCTTTACAGAGTGACTTTAATCATTAACGCTTCAGCTTTAGTAAATATAATATCATCAGCTCACGACTGTAACGAGCAGCTTGTGGTGATGATGATCAGTTATGAGTTCATTTTTAAGCCAGATGTCTTTGGGCTCGGACGGGCTTTCTTCAAAACCCTTCAGAGTTGATGTGTCAGAGATGAAGTGGGCGTCGGTTAATTAGTCAGCCAATGAGCTGAGACGGTGGCGCTCGTGTCATTTTGAGAGGCGTGGTGTTTCGGGGGACCGTGGCGAATGCGAGTCGCTGTCAGTTGTGCTAATGCAGAAAGTTGTGATTGACGACTTGGCCGGAGTTATTTGTCAGCTTTGGTCTCTGGATGTGAGGTTTTGGTATTTGATTCTGATGCGGTTGAAGCTTGGCGATAAGTGGCTTCAGTCTTTGCCTGCTGTTGAATGGATGCTCAATTTAACCAGCAAATAATGAAAGGAAATTAAGGACTTTAAAATGTTGAGATTTTGGCCGTGTGGGTCCTGGAATGAAAACCCCTGGCATAGATAAAGGAGATGAACTAATGAATTCTGATCTTAATCATTTTTAATGCATTTACAACAGTCACTGACCAACTGTTTTTGGTTGGAATAAAACCTGGACTACTGGAATGTTATCAGATAGTCAGTCAGTTATTCTCACACACACACGTGTTCGGGTGCCAGAGCAGTTGCTGGGCATGACGTGTGTGTTCTGTGACACACATCAGTGTAATATACTGTCTCACGGTCTCTGATGGGGAAAAAGTCCAGTGTTAGGTTTGCTGCAGATGATTTGGCGTATAGACAACGTTTCTGCAAGCTCTCTTTATCTCTCTCTCTCCCTCTCTCTCTCTCTTCCTCTCATCGGGAGCTGCTGAGGTACATAAATACACGCATGATGGCGTTGTACTGTAATTATGCTTTTATGGTGACCATTAAATGCTGTTAGACAGGAATGTATTTGAAATGCTACGTATGAGCTGTGTTTCAGTCCCTAGCGATCAACTTTAAACTTCATACGTGAGTGATTTACATGATAAACTATGTGTCATGCAAATAGCCATATACAAAGAGTCAGTAAAACAGGCAGTTTTTACAATTTTAAAATACTTTTAAAATACTTTCTGGTATAGAAAGAATTATGTTATTGATTTTTCTGCTGCTTGTTGGTCATCTTTATTTCATCGCCGTGTGTTCTTTAGTTTTAGAACATCATTTTCAGTGTATCAATAAGAGGCGGATTATGTAGGCAGCTCGCTAGGTTTTGAAACAGCTTGGTGTTGGAGATGAGAGGAGGGAATACATCTGACTCGCTAGAAATCCCAAATTCATAAGCCAAGATCTGTGTAAGCTTGTACCAGTTCTGTTTTATGGAGTTTGGAAGATACACAGTAATGATACACATAATGCACCTGGGCAAGTCTTTACTACATAGTCATGTATATTAGCGCTTGATGTGATCTAAATGAATAGTTTAGAAGTTGATCGAGTGTGTTTGTATCCTCTTGCATTGAGGTGTGTGTGTTGTGTGTGTGCTTTTCGGCATTATGTCATGTGTATGTTGATAACTGCACACAATATACATCTTTTCTGATTGATGTTAATTGATTTAATTAACTGTGTGTGCACACACAGGGTTTCCCCCGTCTCACTATTGATTCAGACTCTGGGTTTGTCCCTCTGTTGCAGACGGGAGTTGGCAGAGACATCTTTAATTCATGCTTGATAAAGTTTGGCTGGTTTCAGGTTCAAGGCTGGCCGATATAATGCTTGATTTTCTAGCTATAGCTCTGTTTTTCAACATGAAGATATTTATTGTCTCAATATTTATTTGTGTGTGTGTGTGTGTTTGTCTAAAAGTTGCAAAATCTCATGTCATTTTCCTGCAGAAGTTTAAATCTGACATGCAGTTTAAACTGTTTCGTAAAACCAGTGTAATTACAGTTTTAAATACATTTACATTTATTTAGCAGATGCTTTATTTAGACTTACAAAGAGAGACTTACATTTAACATTTTGTCTTATGAACCAAGAAGCCAAGAATACAAAGCTACATTTACAAGTGGAAATCGTATTTTAATGCTAACGGTCATAAAAGAACGTTTTAAAATCACAATGTTCTCCATATTCAGTATATCATACATTTGTGGGGAGAGAGAAAAGATGATGAGTTTTCCTCAAGCGATTGTTTATGTCAGTCGGGCTGAAAACACATCAGCAAATCTCTCAGTAATTCTCAGCAGTGCTGTGATGCAGACGGTCTGTGTGTGCGAGCTCTTGAACTTTATTTTTAACCTTCATTTCAGTGTTGCCTCTGTGTGTATCTCACATTCTGTCAGTGTATTGTTCTCCATCTGTGTTTGTCTTTATGTATGTGTCGTTTCACTGTCTGTGTGTGTTTTGAGGTTTGTCTGAGAGTCTGTCACACTCTGTGCTTCTGGGAAGTTTTTGCGCTTGCCCTGTGGGAAAAGAAAACTTGATCATTCTTTGCTGGTCAGCAGATTGAGATTTTGACTGTTTGTTTGGGTTACGACAGAGTGGCTGAAGTTTATTTTTAACAGGGTCTCTGATCCTGTCAGTTTGACGTGTACATCAGCAATTTTTTCGTACTGCAGGACAGACTGTTTTTGCTGCCTGACAGACAGATGTATTGAACCTGGAGCGTTACTTCAAAAAACAGGATTAAAGTTTTATTAAAGAAATTGTATATAAAATGTATATGCTACATATGCTGATGCTGATGTTTCAGGAACGTCCACTGGACACTTGTAAGATTCTTTCAGTCTGGCCGTTGTTTGTTTCATCTTTACCTTCTCTGTTGTTTCTTCTTTCCCAAATTCTCTCATTTTATCACTCAGCTTTTTGCTGAGTGCTGGAACGTTTCCCTAACATAATCATTAAGTTACAGAAACGTTACAAATGTTATTTTGACTGTTCAAGGAGCGTTCAAAATGTTCGTTTTTTTCATTGCTTGGTTATAAGAACGTTATTCAAACTTTATCATTCTGTAATGTTTTTAAAACATTCCACTAACCGCTTTAGCATAATGTTTTTGATATATATGATATAAAACGTTAAAAAATGTTCCACTAACATTCCTGCAAGAACTTTTTTGATACCTTTAGGAGAACTTTTAGAGAACATTGGCCAACGTTTTGAGAACGTTCCCTGTTAGCTGTCCTCATGTCACTGGGTGAAGTGCCCGTATCTAGAAGTATGTTTGGGGTGTGTGTAAGGCAATGATGTCACACGGTAACCTCACAGAGTTCATTTCAGTAGGTTAAAACATTAGCGCTCTATATAATCCTGAATTAAATTCATATGTGTTTATTCAACCGAAACAACCCCGCGTCTAAATCCTGGAAATGCTTCCAGAGAACACTCAGGCTTCTGTGTGCTGTGGCCTGATTCTTCAGGATTTAGCAGTAGCTATTTCTGCTGCGGCGCTGGAAGAGAGCAGTCAGTCAATATTTAATTTAATGTTTTATTGAGATCAATACAACGTATCGACATCTTGGGGAGGTTTCGTCTGGCGAACGGGTCGCTGTCGCAAGCTGAATAGATGCTGGGTGCTGTTGAAAGAGAGCGCAACGGGCTGGATCCAGAGTCCTTCAATAAATCGTCTTTCGTTTTAGATAAGCGATGAGAGGTCGTGCATTATGCTGGTTTTATCACAGCTAAGAGACGTTTTTTAGCATCTAATAATGAGGATGTTTTTCTGCTGGCCTATTCGGACCAACAGTTCAGAATTGTACTGCTTCTGGCACACAAATGCCCCAGTTTCTCTTGTGGGCCAAAAGATGAGTTTTACAAAATGTTACACATTTATTTAACATGTACACTTACAACAAATAATGTTGTCCAAAAAAAAAACTGAAAATGTTTAAACAGACGGGCGAAAAGGGCACTGTAAATATCACAATGTGCGTTTGTCAAAAAAATGTATGTATATGTTCATGTTGGTGTTAAAAATAGTTCAAACCCATCCCTGATATTATAGTACAGAAGTTCATTAAACAAACCGTAAGCTTGTCGAAGCCGTGTAGAAATAACTAAAATAATCTGCATTTATGTGCATTTTACAGTGGCTTGGAAAGTGACTCATCCAATCCTAGAATTAGTTTGTAAATCCATTAGAAATTAGATTTGATTTATAATGCTCCTCAGACACTTTTATTTATATTTCCTCTGTGTCTCGGATACTTTAGCCTGTCTGGATTGCTCTGTTTATCTTTCATAGATTGGATAGTAGTTACACACACACACACACACACACACAGACTCTTAAATTACAGCGAGTAAAACAGTCACAACAGTTTGTAATGGGTTCATCAGAAGTTTAATTTCCCGGAGCTAGAGCCTCTTGACCTTCAAATAGGAGGTGTGACCTCTGTGTGGCGGGAAACTGGTGTCCGTCTCCACTCCTCTCCTCCAGCTTTTAAACTTTCTCTGTTCTCTGCACTCTGTCTGTCTCCGTTAGCGCAGTGATGTTTCATTGTTAATGGTAAAGTGTTTTACGGACGTCATGTGTGACAGGAAATGGATGGGAATGTAGTTGAATTCATGGCACAAGCTCGGCTCGCCTGTGGCGCTGTGCATTAAGAGTCTATTTTCTTCATCCTGAGGGCAGGGGAGGGATGGGGGAGCGTCACTGTCCTGGTTTTCTCACAGACATCCGGTTGCCGGCAGCAGCATTGACGTCTTGCATGGAGGATGGCGGTGTGGATGAGAGGCTCAGTGGGTGAGGGGAGAGCTCGGCCTGTCTGTCTGAGCAAGAGTCATTGTAAATCCTGTTTCTGAGGAGAAGCACAGAAGCCTTCAGCTCTGTGAAAGAACCGCACTTTGCAATATAGTGATTTTTTTCGTGTGTTTGCTGTGATTATATTGCCAATATAAATGTGAAACTGTTTGAATATTGTTTATTTATTTTGGTTTTCTAAAGACTGTTAGACAGTTCGGCGGCTCTGACATCTGTTCAGACAGATGTTCTGACTGGAACCTTCTCTAATTTACATTCTGAATCAGATCAAGCACTAATTTAACAATTTGTATCATCCAAAAACGTTCTTTTTTAAAAGCTTTTTGCTAGCGTGTATTTTAAATGTTTTTGTAAAACTATGTTGCTCCATTAGTGCATATAAATGAAAATAATATATATATTATATTTATGCATTATATGTATATATTTTATACCCTTATTTTAGGGTGTCAATCAACTACACTGTTAGACTAGATTAATTTTAATTTCTCATTTGATTGGCTCATACAGGATTAATAATATTGGTCTGATCATTAATATGACTTTATGTGGAACGTGTATTTTAATTCCCACAGAGCGTTTGTTTATTTGAGTGTTCATTCGAGAGTCGGCTCTGCGTTTTATCCTCCGTTCGGTCATTTGTCATTTGCAGAACAAGAACATCACAGAATAGATGATGATGTCCTGTTCTGACTCGTCACCTTGATTTTCCGGCGCGTCAGTAAGATGAAACATTTCTCACGAGAAGGTGTTGAGGTTGATTTATGATTTTGTTAACTGAATGATGGCTCGCAGGCAGGCGCACACGACTCCTGCAGAACTCTGCAGAGGGTTCAAACGAACTCATCCAATTGAACGTGTCTTTTGTTCATCCAATTGAAGTTTGTAAGATTGGGTAATGTAACAATCTTACAAACTTGATTATTTTTTAACTTGCAAATGAGTCCGAACTCAAGTTACATTTGACTGTGTTCAAATGTGTTCTGGAGAAATTCACCAGTTTTCTTTGAACTGGAAATGTGGCCTTCACCTGAGAGCTGAGCCATGAGGAGATCCAGATCGCCACTGTGATGCTTCCTGTTTAGTGTGCTAGTGTACAGGTAGATTAGCAGCAGGTCACTCTCATGGTTTTCAGTTCTTCTGAAGGCACAATGTGCCGCTCACTGGAATAGCAAATAGGCTTTCAGGTGCCTCCGGATGCAGCATAAGTGAATCGGTATGTGAGGGTATGGGGGGCTTCTGTTTGTAGCATTAAACATACAATCAACACCGACAGCCACTCTGCAATCCGTTTCTAACCCTCAGTGCTGCTTCTGCCTGGTGTGGGTGATCAGTGTGGAAGGCTACTAGATAAGAGCATGAATCCATCCTATCTGGAAAACCTCCTATGAGCTCCTCTTGTGGCTAACAGGACTGCGGTAACGTTCGTCTTCCAGGCCATCTGAATGGTCACTGAGAGCGTGCAGCTGCAGCTGCGCAGTCCAACCCCAGCCTGAGAATCGATAGAGGTGCAGATTGCTAATGATAGACTCTCATGGGAGAAGACCATGAAGCACAATGAGAAAGGAAATGTTTGCATGCAAATGAGAGCTGCTTTTTATTCAGGTTTTCTGCTTTAAGGAGGTTTTAAGAGAGAGAGTGTGTGTGTGTGTGTGTGTGTGTGTGTGTGTGTCTGTGTGTGTGTGTGTCTGTGTGTGTTCTTGTTTTTCCACTGTTGTGTCCCCACAAGGATCAGCCAGCGGTCCCCATGAGTGAAGTTGACTGTTAAGCACACTAAATAATGTAAAAAGGAAGGAAGGTTTCTGTGAGGATTAGGGGGTAGAATATACAGTTTGTACAGTATAAAAGTAATTATGTCTATGGATAGTCCCCACAAAGATAGCTGTACAAAGTGTGTGTGTGTGTGTGTGTGTGTGTGATGAGTGCTGGTGTTAGTGTGGAAGGCCGAGCGTTCGTCTTGTCTCCTAAAAGGCTTGTTTGCACTGATGGTGATGATGTGGTCAGCTGATGGAGAATTGATGGAGGTGGTTCATTCAACAGCAGATGAGTGTGTTTATGAAATGATTGTGAAAATAAAGAGGTTTTAATGCAACTAGACCATTAACAGTCAGAAGTGTCAGTATTACGGTACCTTTCAGAAGGGTAATGCTCGTTTTGTTGAGCACTCTTGATCTGTCATCAAGAGACGCTCAGTGTGTCTCTTAGAAAACATATGTTCGACACATGTTTTAATGTATTGTAATGTATTTGGTGTTTTCATATAGTGTAATTGATGTTTTAATGTATTGTAATGTAATTGATATTTTAATGTGCAAACTGATCTTGTGTTTTCCAGTGGATGGGTTTGAAGTTTGCGTAGGGCGTTTCGATGGATCTGAGCTGCATTGTGGTCATTTTAGATCATTTGCTGGAATTGCTTGTAATGTTTTCGTAATGTAACTGATCCTAAGCAATATGTAATTTGCAGACACCGTGAGAGGGAGGATTAGGACCGACCGTCTGTCTTGGTAGGGTTCATTTTGAGTGCTATGCTTAGCATAATTGCATGCTATCACGCAAAAAAGAGGCTTAGAGGAACCACCGCACCCCTCATTTTTCCCTTTAAAGAAGACTGTTCCTCGCATTCAGACAAAACTTTATTCGTTCATTTCACTCGTTTCGATGTCACAGCTGGATGCTTGCTTGTCTGTTGTCAGTGAACGAAAGACTTATTGAAAGAGTCATTAGCTAATCACCCTTTCAACAGCGTGGTTTTCAGTCAACTGATGTCTGGAGTCCAGTGAATGCAGCAGACTGATATACTGTGCCTCACTGCGGTGGCGAGGATGGATGCGGCACATGGCAGCCAGGCTAGTGTCAGGGGAATTTATTTAGGCGGAGCCCGAGTTAGCGCGTTTGAACCGTGGCTTTCAGCCGCGACACATCGGCTAATTGCCTCGCATCTGGAAGCTTCTCCTTGAGGGTTTTTTTGTGTTTAAAAATAAACATCTCCTTTTTCCCAATACCACCCTCGTTTCCGCCAGCACGCCAAACCGATCCAAATCACAAAGCCCGAGATTGACGTGCACTGCCTGGAATACTCAACCAAATAATGTTCCGCTCCTCTTTGTGGGAGGAGTCTGGTTCCTTTGCATGAATTTGCTCTAGTCTTTAATGATATTGTCTTGTTAAATCAGATCGATGTTTATTTCAGGGTGGAGCCTGTCATCTCTTTTTAAGACCCCTACATTCCCGGTGGTGCATTATCGCTTCCCTGCTGCTTAACAGGTTTGAACTTTCCATCGGAGCCAATTTGGGTGACGGAACTGTTGCTTCAGCCTCCCCAAAATAAAGACGCCATGGAGCGAGATGAATTTTAATCACGATAGTGCTCAATTAAACGCAGGAGAACCCACACACATCATCTCTGCATGAATATGAAATTGCCCTCAGCCTCATAGATCATCTACTACAACAGCCAACATTTGTCTTCTTTATAACCAAAGGTTCAAACACAGATTGAAGACTTGATGCTTCACAAGCATTTGAGATATTATATTATATATATCTTTATTTTATCTGTATATTATATCTTTTTTTCATTTAATTGTAGTATTTTGAACGAGCTTTTATTTTGATCATTTAAGTAAATGGTCATTTCAATAAAAAAATTTTCTTATGAGCTTTTGTTATTTTATTTATTTTTTGATAAATTTTTTAAGATGAATTAATTCCTATTTCAGTTTCCGTTTTAGCTTTTGTTTAATGTATTTGCCGTTAATAATTTTGTGCCTTTGCTTAAACTTATGTTGGTTTTGTTGGCCACATTTCTACTGTTCATTAAGTTTAAACTTTTAATTTGATTTCCGTTAACGGAAGTGTTTTAATAGTTTTAGTAAACTATAATAACCTTGTTCTCTAGTAGTCGCCAATACTCATTGAATTCCGAGTGCCGGCCAGCTGAAACTGCCCCCCTGGCCCTGGGCCAACGACTCAGGGAAAATTGAGAGCACTCCTGCAGAATTCAATATGACATGCTGGAAATAATGGCCTCCTGTCTCACAGATATCCATCAAACAACGCTGGATTCTTGTAGACATTCAACTGCACTAAATAATAAATCATGTTTGGATGATATTAATAAGGTCGGTTGAGAGATGGCCATTGATTTGGTGACTTGCTGGTTTCTGTCAGTAATAGAGTGAAAACATGTCTGATGGTCTCTGTGTGGATACAGCATCCAATATTTTTGGGTGTTAGGTACACGATACAGAGGTGATGGTTTGTCACCTTAAAGACCTCATGAAATGTTCTCTAGAAGTTAGAACTTTTCAATTTAAATAAAAAAAATGTTTGCGTTACAAGCAATAACAATAACGCTTTTGTTGCTTAATGGAAACGCTAAGTAAACATTCTTACAACCTAAAATTGTTAGCTGGGGTTTTGTTTGCTGTGTGAATGTAATGGCTAGCATATACTGTAAATTACCTCAGATCTAGCGTGATACTTCCTTGTGATTTCACGATCTTCGGTTGAGCTGTAGACTGAGGCAAAATAAAGCCGTTTAACTGTTGACTGTTATGATATCTTCGTCCCGTGCCATGAGAGAGTGTGCTAATCGTGCGAGCTGTTTTAGCATGCGGAGTCACAGGCAGCGCTGACTTCCTCTTCATTTATCCCGGCGCCTGAAATCTCTGCTTCTGCTGAGTCCACCACACTGCTTTAGCGGTTTAGGTCTCATTAGACCTGTAACGTTTTAATTCTGTCCTGCCTACAAAGCCATACCGATGCCTGTAATGTTTTACCTTCTAGAAATGCGCGGCACAATTAATGCCTGTTAGGCTAATAAGCTAATTGGCTGACATCGACCACTGCTTTGTGGGTAAAATTGGAAGTAATTTGCACTCATTTGACCAACGAGGAACTGTTTTCTCTGGCAAATATAAAGTCATTCTAATTTATGAGAAGAAACATTTTACAGAGACCGCAACGCTGGGACTGTGTTATTACTGTTATTACTGTGGACGTTTTTATATTTTTGGATATATGTTTAGTCAGGCAAAGACCACATGACTCAGTCTCGTGCATTCCTGTCTAAGAGACGTAAACGTGCCGATTCGTGGAATGTTATCAGATGTTTAGTTTTGTGTGAAAGTTTTTGGTGTGTTTTTAGAAAGTGGTCGTGTTTCTTATGTATGTGGAGTGTTTAGGGGTCGAATCACATGCTGTCAGGTTAATATGACTGGCAGATGTTGTGGTTTTTTAGCAGACTCACCACAGGGGTGATCGGGCAGATCTGTGACCAGAGTAAATGGAAACGCTGTTGTTGTGATCAGAAGCCTCTGATGACCTCAGATCATCACCTATTCCTGCCCTTTGGGACGTATCAGATATTCCAAATAATTTTGCTGGTGTGATAAATCTAGTCAACATTATGAATGTGTTGATGTGCTTTTTATTTGACCATTAAGTTTTTAGATTAGTATTGTGACTGATAAGCCTATTAGGAGCAGTTCAGTATTCAGAACTCTGAACAATGAACCTTCGGATCTGAAAACATTTGAGGCATTCTGATTGGCTGATTAGGTTGGACATCTGAGGCTCAAGATCTGTCTTTCTGGTTTCTGATTCTATTTGTTATTCTGTGTTTTATCTCTTAATCTGTTTTTTATGTGCAAACTTATCCAAAAGCTGATGGAAACTCAAGCTAAACCAATTGTTTTCAAATTTCTTGAAAATCTGAGCCCCCTCATACAGGGACTGGCTATAACTTGATCCTGCCTTTGTTTACTGCTTTGTGAGGGATGTAATTGTATTTGTGAATGGAGGTGTGTTTGTGTCTTGAGCTAACTGAACCGTACTGTCACTCTCTTTTGGGTTCGTATGATGGGATATTCTCCCTATTTTTAGACCTTTAGATTTCAGCGCGGCTGTGATGTCGTCTGTTTTGAAGCTGTTATTGAGTCTCTTTTCTTTCCTTTGCTGTCAGAGCTGTATTTATGATAACAAAGAGGGGCGGTCGCTCTTTTGACAGCAGAACGCCGCGGCTGATGAGGGGCTCCATTATGAATGTGCAGTTTGAAACCTTTAAAGATTGCAGCCTGCTTTATCATACTGACACAAAGCACAACATCCTCAGACTTGATGTTCGCTCGCTGATATTGGCTAGATAAGATGTTTAAAACATGCCCTCGTTTGTAACACTTGATGATACCTGCTGTCTTTAAGCCGCTTGTTTAAAAGAATCCGCTTGCAGAAAAGCTATTGGCATTTCCACAGATTCTTTAAAGTCAGCACTGAGATGTATATGCAAGGCATTTTGCTGTGTAATGTGATGTTTTCCTCGGTGGAACAGCTTATTCAACAAGAAGATAAGCAGGGGCGGAGCTTAACTGTTATACATCAGTAATTTGATTGGATAGTGGGAAGTGGGTGTGGCTGGAATTGTTTTTTAATATGGCATAACATTCACAAATTACGCACAGTAGGATTATGACTTCTGTTTGACTTTAAACACTGCAGTCTGTTTCGTACTGCTTAATATCTTGCCAACAGTAAGTCAGAAGTCTGATGTACCACTTTGATATTTGTGCAATGACAATTTATGAAAATAAATGTATGAAAATTTCGTAACGTGCTGTTAGAAGCTCCACCACTAACAGGAAACTGTTGTTTTTATAATAATGAATGAACGAGCACTTATAATATCTACTGCTCACAGCCTTCAGTTGTGTCTTTAGACCGATCTCACCTCTGCACAGTATGAGAGATCTTTGTTTATGGGGTTTACAGTCACCTTGCGGGCGGTTCTGGAGTTCTGTCAGTACATGATGCTTGAGATGGAAGATCTGTGCCGTTTGAGTAATGATTTAATTGTGCTGTTTGCAGACAGACTCAGAGGGAGGTGCGCTGCAGCTTAATGATGGCAATATTACCTGCCTGTCTGCTGCGTTAATAATAAAATAAAGTGTTAAGAGTTGTTCTAGAGTGAGTTGGTCAGTGTCTGTGTTTTAAAGGTGCCCTTGTAAGCATGGCCCCTCCCCTCGGAGGCAGAACACTGCCCGAAGGACACACCCCCTACCCCTCACCTGCATGTCATTATTGGCTGGCGGCTACCCACTGGATTTGAATAATTGTTTTGTTGACAAGGATCCGTTATTGCTATGTTATGAAGAATCATGACACTGTTTTCTGTTATTGGTGAAGCTGATATCACAGCAGCCCAAAACGGCCCTCACATACAGTTCCTCATACAGTTCCTCATACAGTTCCTCATACAGTTCCTCATACAGTTCCTCATACAGTTCCTCATACAGTTCATCATACAGTTCCTCATACAGTTCATCCGCCCGCCACATTGTGATGAGTGATGAATTCTGTTAATTCCTCCCAGACTTCATGTGGGAGCAGAGAGGAGGCGTCGATGATGGTAGAGCGAAAATGAAGAACATGTCCAACATCTGGGTTCGGGGGAACATCGCTCATTTTTCTCACCATGTTCCTCCTATTTGAGTAGTTTAGAAGCATCTGATAAAGAGTCGCTGGAGCTCCTGGCTGATGTTTTATTCCTCTTTCTCTTCACTGCAGGACGGATCTTGCTGAGGACTGTTAGGGGTCAGAGCATCGTTCGGTTCTTCAGAACAGCGGGTGAGTGACACACACACACACACACACACACACACACACACACACACACACACACAGGAGGAGCTGAAGTTGGTAGAACGACAGATTAAAACTTCTGCTGAACAGTGTTATTGTGTCTGTTAGCTGGAGTCTCTCTGAGGTCTTTTTTCAGAGCAGAACAGATGCTAGAGCATTGTGCTATATTAAACACACACTATCTCCTCGTGGTGGTTTTTGGAGAATGGTAAATGGGCACTTTTTATTCAGCCGTTAAATTTTTAACGTTTTTTATACCGGCCGGGTCCGGCGGACTCTCTGATGTATGTAAAGGGGCTGAGCAATGGAAAATGACATCCATTTCTCCTGGTAATGGAAAACCAGCCTTTTAAGAATTAAAGACTTGTATTAATTTATTCAACGAAGGTGATATGAATATAGCCTTTTGTTCTGGGTTTCAGTTCCCTGCCGTCAGAGACATACGGCAGCCTGTAAGATGAAATTACCTGGACCTGTATTCATTTACATCTCGTTCCCCAGCGCTTATGTTATATGAAGCGCTTATGAATGCGTGTTATTGAGCCATCTGCCGTTGCAGTTTAGCATTTTACGCAATTTAGCATTTTGTGTAGGTCTTTTGTTTTTAAGTCGAAACCGCAAGATTCTTTATAACGTCAGAACCTGAGCTGATTTTATTACGAGCTATTCTAAATATCTCAGAGGAAAGCAGCTTTTGAAAGCTTGTATTGTTTTAGCTCCGTTTCTACAGTTTTAACACTCGTTCCAGTGGCTTAACAAAACCTCTGGGCTTTGCACATCCCTGGTGCAAAACGTCTTCTGGTGTAGAAGTAAGCCAGTTAAAGACACGGGTGCCCGGGGTCCGGAGCGTTCTGGGATTCTGGGCCCTTTGGAGGTTTATTCGCTTTCATTTGCTTTGAGGAATTAAGTGTGGTACAGAACGACAGCCGTAAGACTGCAGTGAGCTGGGGGAGCAGCAGGGCTGAGGTCTGTGAGCAGCTGCTCACAGCAGCTCTACAGGTGATGAGGGAGAGACGCTCTGCTGGAAGAGACTGCAGACAAGCAGAGACTCTAATTGAATCAAGGTCATTCACTCTTTATTATATAAGCTGAGGAGAAGAGTTGACTCTCTCTTTTACAGTCTTACATTCTCACTGGCACATGTAGGGGTCAGTGGTATGACCAAAATCATATGCATCATGGTAAAGGCAAATTTGTCGTGAGAATGATGATATATAATATTGATATTTGGCAAAAATGACGGTAGTGATGTCAACTCCCTTAAGGCATCATGAATGACATAACTGAGCGTCGTCTTGTGCTTTCAAATAAAATACATTGCAATATTTTTCAAAGCACCTTAAATTTATAGTATTTTACATGAAATGTTAATGACAGTCTTTTTTTAGTGCCATTTATGTTGTAATTGAAACCGATTCGAGTGTTTTTTGGGATGGTACCACTGGACCCGTTTACAAACGTTGTCTTGTGATGTTCAAATTCATTTTTAGCTTCAAGTCAAAGGTTGTGATGATGTTGGTTTGGGTTATGTCTTAGAGCCCCTAATTAAAGGATGTTAAGGACGACTGGGGACAAAATCAACAGGATAAATATGATCAGGGCCTCTGAAAGTGGGCGCTCAGTGTTGCGCTGTGTTATCGGTGCACATGAATTCGCACACAGATCTTCTCTGCTGTGACCTCAGTGGAGTTTCTGACGCTCTGGTCAGCTCTTCCTCCTCCTCACTGCTAATGGACGAGCTCAGATGCAGGACCGCAGTGCAGCGTGAAGCATTCTGCTAAAAATGCAGATCTGGGGCTTTTGCGGCGAAGAGATGAATCTCCTTGCGGCAAACGTCTTTTGTTATGTAGAACAGCAATACATCTTTTCACAGCAATATTAAAATCTCTTTTTTGTTTCGTATGCGGTTAGTGGGGCATTAAATTCTATAATAGGCCAGTAATTTGTATGTGTCAGGCCTGGCAGTATTGAGTAGCATTTTCATTGATCATCCTCGTGGGTTCGTTGCTTCTCGCCGGACTGCAGAAGTGGAAACTGGGGTAGTTGCGCGGGCATTAGCTTGCGTGCAGTCTATACTACATACACAGCTGTACTGTTATGTAAAGTATGAGAAAAAAACAACCATCTGTAAATGTAATTATATATCAGTTGTGTGATATTGATAAACGCATACAGTTCTGTCTAGGTGTGCGATGTTCAGACCAGAATCTGATATAAACTACAGTTAAAATGTAAACAGAAAATTAGGTGTAAACGTAGCCTTTGACCTGTGTGAGAGCAAAAGAATGACATTTTCATGTATTTTTGTTGCGGGCGAGACACGTGCGAGTGCCCGAGCTCAGCTGTGCTCCTGCGAGAGTGTGTTCATTATTGAATTTGCTGTCAATACAATAAGTGCAGTGAATTTTACAGGCAGCTGCTGTCCTGTCCTCTCCCATAACACAAGCCCAGGAGGTCTGATCCGGTTCTGATAATGGTCCACCTCTGGCTGTGCGGACCACTCAATACTGACTACTCAATAATGTAGATACGTGTGAATTTTGTCGTGTAGACCGGGCAGTGTAAGGGAAAACCCAATACATGTCCTATTTACTGTAGTAACCAGCCGAGGGCCTCTTTTAATCAGAGATCTGTAGTCTTTTCCAGAAGGTCCACTGTTTGTTATTAAAGGTCTGGATCCAGGCCTCTGACACAACTTTAATAAAGCTCTGACTGTATCTCATATCAAAGCCGTGTGAATTTTGGCATAAAAGCTTGTTGAATCTCTTACTGTAATAATAGTCGCTTTTCTCATTCGACTAAGAAGTGGCATGCTGTCAGTGGTGTCAGTGAATCTTTAGCTGGAAGCTGGCGTTCGACAGCGCGTTCTCTTATCTGGAATTCTCAGTGCAGATGTGTTCGACACGAGCGCTATCGTTTTCCGAGGTGCTGTGATTGGTCGTGTTATCTGATCAGTTCTTGTTGGCGGAGCTGAACTGGTGTGCTGCATGCTGATTGGTTAATCTGGATCTAGGGTTTCTTTTTGGTTTGCAGGATGTATGAAGCCAACATGCAGCAAGTTTTTCCTCTAAAACCTTTTGAGGTTAAAATTGAGGGTTGCTTTTTGACTAGCTAGTAAGTAATGTCACGTTCAGCAAACAGGCCCTGTTTGCTGTTTCCTGATTAATCTAGTTTGTCTGTTTTATTCTCTCATCTGAAAGAACAAAGGGAGTGAAAAAGTTCTTTCTAAATCCAAAAAACATGCTGCTAGTGTGTCATCAAAACCAGCAGTTGTCATTCTGACTGTGTCTTTTCATTTATTTTAGGAAAGAAATGCGGTCGCAACACATTTGCACTGCTGCAGTACTGCTGCAGTACTGCTGCGTACACATGTGTGCGCTCTACATGAAGTCACTGCACTTCTACTGCTTTACTACATATGTGCATGGCAGCTGTCATGACCGAGAGCAGTTCAGACTGCCGGTCTGACCCGCAATGCGTTCAGCATGTGAAACAGCCTTTTCCTGCCTGCTGGGCAGCTTGTACGTGGCATTAAACATCAGCGCCACTAATCAGACAAAAGACTGTGTTGTGCTGTATAGGAGCCTGGGCTCAAATATGTAAGTCAAGACCTTTAACCCTTCATGACCTATTCATTTGACCCATGTTTCAGAGAGATGGCCATTTAAAGTTAGCTGTGTATTCTAACCATTTTTGTGAACTCAACATAGCTACCAATTAAACATTAATGACTTATGATCAGCCAATCAGCTTTGAGATAAATGATAACCCTGGAAAAGCCTGTCAGAATGTCACAGTGATGTCATATCCTCAGGTAGTTGGTTCACAGGGTTAAAAATGGATTCTCGACAATTAACAAATGTTTGTAAAATTTAGATATTGGCTCAATGATTGGCTTATTTTATTTTTGATCAAATTTTGTTGTTTGCGGAGCTGTACAATGACAATAAAGGCTTTCAGTTTTAATTTCAGGCCATGTTTGGACTGTGTTTGTATTAGTACAGCTTTGTATGAACTTGTGCTTTTTTAACCCAATTTGTTTCCAAAACTTTTTGGGAAGTTGTGTGTCATTTATCACTGGATTTTTCCTTTCAACGCCTACTTGCTGTCCAGCCGTCATGCTTGTTTTTCAGGGGAGATCACAGAAAACACACTCTGTTTTCTGCAGGTCCTTTGTGACATTTTTCGTTCCAGAGGTCATTTTTGGCCTTAAAGCAGTAATTGCCTGAGGCCGCCCTTTCCCTCCAGACGAGTGATGTACATTTCTTTGTGTGGTGACTTTAATCTGCAAAGAGATGACAAAGAGGTGACGGTGATGAGCAAAAAGAGAGAGGCTTTAGAGCAATGCTGAAGTTTCATTATGAAATGAATCATTCCTGGCGTAATCTGAAAGTAAAAATAATCAGTTTTGTGGGTTTTTTTCTATTGGGTTGCCGTAGTTACAGGATTTAGCATCACCGTTTTTACTTGGTTTGTCTGTGATCAATTTGTCTTGTTTGTTTATTGTTGGACGCGCTTTATTTTGTGTTCAGTTTTTCCCTCCACAGCCCGTCAGCATGCCTGCTGAAAGGGTGGATGAGTTTTCATGTTTTAAGTTAGAGGGCTGAGCGTAGCCGGCGATGAACTTGTCCCTTAAATCGCCCGTGCAAATGAACAGCAGTTATGTTGACAACACAGGCGTGCAGAATCACATCAGATTGTTAATGCTTGTGCTGGCTTGTTTATAATCAGTAACAGTTCTATATTAGCTGAATACTGTGTGCTGGTGCTCTGATTTCATCAGGTCATTCCGCAATGAGATTAGATGATAGATGAAACATAACTACAGGTTTATTTGATTAATGGTGCTGATGTAATTAGAACAGGGGCTGTTCAGACCTCAGAGGGGCGTGTGTCTGTCTGCGCAGTCACTGCCAGCACTGCACCTGCGACTTGTAGGAATTCAGGGATTTAGGCATAGATGCAACATGATTGTTAGATGCTAATTAGGTGGGCGGAGAGGGGGCGGAGAGGGGGCGTGTCTTGGCTTCTTGCTTTCTATGTCTTTGTCATGCTATGTCTCTGTCGTAAAAATGATTCATTATCTACAAAAAAATATTATCTACAAAATTATTAATGCATGAAAAATTTTGTCATCAGAATTTTTTTATGTTATACATTGTCTATATCTAATAATTTTGTGGTTCTATGTGTGATTTAGCAACAAGTTCAACTGTACCAGGAACTAAGAACCAAGTTCAGCACGTTCATATCAGCAGTAGCTCGTGATTGGCTGGCGTGAGGTGTGTTAAGGTTGGATTTGTCCCGGATGGCCTGATTCCATCATAGCTGCAGGCTGCATGACGCGGTCATGTTTTCCATTTACACAACAGACGATAGTTTCCATTATATCTGTGCCACACTGTCCATCATATATTGATCAGAGTGTAGACAATACGCCTGTGAAACAGATCGCAGTGTGACGACCCAGACGGGCACGTTGAAGTGACAGTGTCACCTTGCGTAGCAGTGGAATCATCTTACCTTGTTGTGATGTTTATGTAGGTTGTCCATCCACCCTGTTGCCTGTCTCAGCTGTTTGTTTGAAGGGGATCAGACAGGTCACCCTGCTCATGTCTCGTCTGTAATGCTGGAAATTTAATCAGGCAAAGATTAGTGAACTTGTGGACTTCACAGGTCTTGTGTTCCGCTAGAGCTTGGTGCTTAGCAACAGCAAGGTCATGGGTTCGATGTCCAGGAAACACGCATGCTAATGTAGATGTTTAACTGTAATGCTCTAGAGGTTGTTTGGGATAATTGTGACTGAAATGCTTACATCTAGAATTGATATATTTCTGCTGTTTTCACTCAGTTGCTTATTCAGAATCTGTACCTGAAGATAGCCAAAATGAATCCGTTTTAATGAGATTCATTATTAATTTAATCTAAAGGGCTGCATTCCAGCATTCCAGATCAGCAGCTTTTTGAATCGGAACTGAATCAGAACTCAACCTGATGTCGTAACAGGACTGAATCAGAATGTATCGCAACATGCTTATCTCACAGACTGCACCCCAGTTCTCTCTCTCATTAACCCTGTTGACACTGGATCACTTTTATAGGAGCTTATAGCTTATTTGCTTTGTGATTTCAATCCTGAATTTAACAAATCTGGATGCGTGCTGCCCACTGCTCCAGCTGAGTGTGTGTGTTCTTATTTTGCAGTGTGTGTTCACTCTTGACCAAAATGGCACAAAATCTGTAGCAGATTGTCACCAGTATTAGCATTAACTACTGAAATTGTGATGCGAGACATTCGAATCATTCAAATTGCTTTCAAATAGTGAGTTCGCTCTTGTTCTCTAATCGTTTTCGTTCCCTTAATAGTAAGCTGATTTCACATGACTGTTACGTGATCTCTCGGAGTCACGGGAGAGTCCCGGCGGGCTGAGATTTGGAAATATAGAGACAGGTTGATTTAATGTCTCCCTTGCTGCCTTCCAGAGGCCGACAGTGGAGGACACTGTCAGCATGGCTGAACATCATCTGTCTCGCTCTATCTCTCATCTTCTCTTTCTTTACAATGACATTGGTTAACAGTATGAATGTTAGTGCACAGAGAGCATTAATAAATGACCCTCTGTGGATTAGACGCCAGGAGACTGGAAACACATTATTCCTCTCTTTGGCTTCACCTTTTTGCAGCATCGGAGCATTTTTGAAGGTCTGCCACGCACTGCTGTAGAGAGTCAGCCAGCGTGCTGTTCCATTTGATATGTTGTGTAATTGTCCTTTTGTGGCAATCTCTGAACATAGAGTCAGAGCTGAATATGTCCCTAGGCATGTACTCTCCCTCGCTTCCGTGCGATGTTACGAGATGTCCCATTTTACAAACAGATATGTAACAATTTAGTGCATTTTAAAGCTACTTCAAACGAAATACGTCCCACCTGGCCTACAAATACAGTATGATGTGACCAATCACTTTTGAGCTTCAGGACACAGACGGTGTGGCTGATTGGCTGATAGAACCACAAGAAGGCAGACCCAAGATCTTTAATGATAAATCATCTCCGGTGCTGTACTATAATGAAAAGTAGAACATGCCGTCGCCTGCAAAAGATTTTAGCTCCTTAACTATTGCCTGTAAATTTAAAACCAATATTAATTATCATTGTTTAATCATTTTAATAATTTAATCTTATTCCTTTTCATCAATTTTCGTTCTCCTTTCTATGTTGTTTTTATTTTATTTTCATTCTGTATTCATTTGTATGTAACAATGTGTCATTGTGAAGCGCTATATAAATAAACTTGAACTTGTACTTGAGCTAGAACCGTCTGGCAGCTAGTTACAACGTGGTTAGTGCATGTCGTGATGCTGAAAAGCTTATGGCGAAGGAGCTAGTAACAAGGGGAATGAAAACAGAGGTAGTAAAACTCGCCACATGTCAGAGAGCAGAAGGTCGGGCTTAAATCTGACGGGCGTCCTCTCAAGAGACGGATGTCCTATAAAGAACCAACACACTCTTCAGCAGGCCACTGCTTTTCCACAGGGGCAGAAAGTAAAGACAGGCAAGGATAGTTCAGCCAAGCCCGAGTTATTCGACAGAATGCAGCGCTCAGCAGGAAAGCCAAGGCAATGTGTTTCTCAGGGACCTCTGTCAGCCCAATGTAGCACAGCGCCAGGTTTACAAATCTCTATAAACGTGCCGCATAGTCTGCTCCTGATTTATTTTCCCTGTTCTTTCACTTAAATGTCATATTTATGTTTTTGTGTTAAAATTAAACATCACAGTTTTGGTCTGTTGAAATTGCGCTTATGAATACGCATCGTAAATTCTCTTAAGTGATACGGTTGAAATGTTTACACCTCAGAGGCAGTATGCTGCTTATATAACTCAGACGAGCAGTGTGAGATTTTAAGACGGCTTGTTTTTGGCCTTTAAAGGTTGTCATTTGGTGTGGGCAGGGAAGTTTTCTTAATTTTTTCCCCAGTGCTAAATTTGTTGTGCCTGACTAAGTTGTGTCGCATGTGGAGTTTTTCGTGCACTTGATTTTCTAGCGGAAACCTCGGGCTTTTGAAGTGCTCAGTGTTGATGTGGTTGGCACATAATCAGCTCAGTCTGTGCTTGCTTAAGTAACGAGGAATTCTCAATGTATTCATTATATATTTAAATAAGTTATATCAAAGGCAGATTGTGATGTTTCTGGTCAGTTGTTACAGTATTTTCTGTTGGTTTTTAACGCTGCAAAAATCAGTTGTTGAGCAAGAATTTGACGGATCATTGTTTAATATGAGAGATGGCGACAAAGAGGCGAAAAGTTACAGATCGCAGCTTTAATTGTATGCAAATGCAGTTGCAGCAATGCAAACATAATTATGATCGATAAACACATCACCTATTTACTGCATTCATTATGCAACTCATTATGCATTCATCAGGCTTACAGCTGATTGGTTCGTGCTGGTGAACATTCTAATGGATCCATTTCCTAATTCCCTGGAAGTTACTGACACGGCTTGTGTCTTTTTTAGGATGTGCTGATGTCTGTACAGAACCAGCAGAACTGCCTCTGGTCTCTTTAAGCAGGTGCTGTTTCATCGGCGTGTCAGTATCTCTCCGGTCCTGCTGAATCTTCGCAGACATCATCGCGTGTAATAAAGGATTAATACTTTCAGTCACAGCCCCATCTGTCACTCTGCAGGGCACAAGACCGCCCCATGCACCCACACGCATGCTGATGTCTGAGTCTGTACATGCAGTACTGAGCAGAGCTTCTCTTTACTGGTCTGGATCAGTTCTTTTGTTGAGAAGTCTCTGTCTATACCTCCATAATGAGAACGGTCGGATATATAGAGTCTGTTATGTGTGTGTTGTATCTTTCTCTAGAACCTGTGTTATGTGTGTTTCTGTGTATCTACAGGCTGTGTTATGTGTGTGTGTTGTATCTATGTATCTAGAGCGTGTGTTATGTGTTTAGGTCATGCTCCACCAACTGGATGCTGGTGGTGAGTCTTAGGCTCTGACAGGTGAAGCGTTGGCCAGTGTTAGTCTGCATGTGCCAGAGGGTGTTTTGTTCAGATCAGCTATTTAATATGATCTGTGATTATGTGCGAGATTTGCTCCAGACTGTCCAGAACAGTTGGTGGATTATAAGGTCTAAAACGTGATTCCTCTTGGATGTAATTCAACATCACAGAGCAGGACCACGAGAGCTCGGACGTGTCCTGCATGCTCAAGATGGCCTTGCCTGATTAAATTCATTATTGTAGAGTTTTATCATGTTTTAACTGTCCTTTAATCTGTATTGTGTGTTCTATTTGAATACAGAGTCATTTGGGCACGAAAGGTGAAAGTTGTCCTGTGTAATTGCTGAAAGGTTCTGCACAGCGATGCCACAGCAGAGCCACTGTTGATGTCACAAAGAATCATTTAGTCAAAGGTTCTTAAAAGAACAATTTCTTTCGTACCTTTTTATAGGCTAGAGAACCTGTCTTCACTACAAAGAACCAATTGTGAAACAGAAAGGTTTTAGGGCTGTTAAAGGTTCTTTATGGAACCATACAGACAAAAAGAGTTCCTCTATGACATTTTGAAGCCCCCTTTTTAGGAGTGTAGGGTAGAAGCAGGACTAAGTTTCTTTCTTACAGCAACTGGTCAGTGGAATGAGGTTCTTAAACTGAAATTGATCAACATGTAACTCCAAGACATCCAAGAAAGATAATTTGTTAAATTAATGTTTTTTTTCTCGGCTAACGGTATTAAACATTCACAGGATTGATGAATGCAGTCCGAAATAAACTGTTAAATCTAATGTTTTATTATTTAATACCACCGCCACACCGTAGAAAGGGTTTAAATTAATTTAAATGAATGTTGTTTTTTAATGAATAAAAATGATGCAGTGTTAAACTCCCTCTTCGTTTCCCTCGGTGTGGAGATGCCAG
This sequence comes from Botia almorhae, assembly GCA_036877575.1. Lineage (NCBI taxonomy): Eukaryota > Metazoa > Chordata > Actinopteri > Cypriniformes > Botiidae > Botia > Botia almorhae. The sequence goes on from JAZGTJ010000254.1 coordinate 99,705, forward strand.
TGAGGTCCATTGAGGTGTGGGAAAGCCAAACTGTAGAGCCAGCAGAATAAAGTTCAGATTTACTAAACTTCTGATTCTCACAGTTATTTAGGGTACAGAACGTTATGGAATACCCCCTCTGCAGTTCCTTTGCGCTCAGCTTTATGAGTTTATTCCTCATCCACACCTTTCTGCAGAAACTCTGTTGATCGGATGGACTCGGGTTGTCGTGTCCATGTTTTACTGTCCTCAGCTCAATGTAGTAAATCTCAGTGTAGATGGAGAACAGCAACTCAGGGTAAGTTCTTGCATGTAAAGTATCAAGTCTGAGACAAACACAGTTCATATAATCAGCCTTTATTATTTAGACTGGAACATAGGAACAAGCACTTCTAACCCTTTTAATAGAAGATTATTTGTTCAAGATTAATTGAGTCACGTGATAGCAAATGACTTGTATTATTCTTGTGAAAGTGTGATTAGACTCTAAAAAGCCGACCATGTGTGTGTTTCAACATGAAATGGGTGATCAACAGAAAATAAAAGCATAATTATGAATCATATTCCTGAATTAGTGGCCTCAACGTGTGTTGAAGGTTTCAAAACGTGATTTATTGCAGGCTGAGCTGGTATTAATTCATGACAAACTGATGGAGTGAGAAATATGGCAGGAATAGACAGAGTCTCTGTGGCCTGCTGGGAAAAAACAGCTTTGGCATGTCTTCTGGTCGTAGCTGGTTTTCCAGTCTGCTCCTGCTGCTGTGTTTGCTGGTTTTAGAGGAGTTTTGGCACTTGTAAACCAGGAAAGCTAGGTGATCAGATGGCTGACCAGCTAAACCAGCTGTATACCAGCTTTGCCAGCCTGGGACATCAGTTTAAACCAGCCAATACCAGAAACCCAGTTTAGGATAAGTTAAGCGGTTTTGTTTCTCCAGCAGGGTGGAGATGATTGTCTGAGATCCAAAGAGCAACAACTAAGGGTGGAGATGTATGCTGGTGCTTCGATGGCCTTGACGCCCATTATTCTGTTCTGCTGAGCAGTCTGAAAAGTACCATGTACCGTCGTCATGCACATTTCCCAGAGTGCTTTGCTTCTGAATTTTGTCCTTGTACCAACATGGACACTGTCTATTAATATTCTGGCTGTGGTGTCACGTTAGTTTTCATTCACAGCCCTCTAATAGTGTAAACACCCTGCAGACGCCCTCTAATCCAGCGTCCTTTCACATCCCTCCCACTCCCCTCCTCGAACCTGGACGCTGGAGCTCCCATCCTGACCTTATAATATAATTGGAATGGTAATACACTCCAGAGTCTGCTGCAGTCAGGCAGGACAAGCAGCTGTGGATGTCCGTTTGTGTGTATACATGTATAAGATATTCATAATTTTAGTTTTTTTAATTAACCTCACCTCCTACGCACAAAGCTAATAACAGCCCAGCGACAGCTCATTAAAATCGGCGTGCCTTTAACACTTCAGGTTTTCCTCCCTTGCTACGTGCCGCGCCATATGCTAATATTTTAGTCGGTTATCATTCTGGAACCTGTGATCATAAACACTGTATATCAGCAGGAAATGAAGTCGTAAACAGCGATTTGCAGTGTGGTGAGAGAGGGTGGAAACTGCCACTCTGACACAATGAAGTGAGCCAGAATTCAGGGAGAAATGCTTTTCTTGCATGACTCGTGCTGTTTGTGTTTTGCAGTGAGGATCTGTCTTGTAGGAAGTGAGAGCAGATCTGGGAGTTTATTTCTCAGTTCTGCTGAGTGGCTCTGGTGGACCGGCTGCCTCAGCATCAAGACCTGATGATTTCTCCATTCTTGCTCCAGCTGTAAGAGGAGTCAGGATTTCCTCTGGGTTGTTGTTCTTTATCTCTTTGTTTGTTGTTGCATCATGTCTCAATGAGCTCATGAGCTGTTTACTGTAGTAAAATCAGTTCAGATGTTCAGCTTGTGTTGTATTTTTGTTTGGAGAGCTGAACTATTGCCATTCTGTTTGTGCACTTGTTTATTTTTTCTTTTCATTCTCTTCTCTCTATCTCTATTTTTATTTTTGCTCCTCTGTTTTTCTCCTCTCATCTCTTATCTTCTCCTCTCGCTTTGTCTCTCTCTTTGTCTATCCTCTCTTCATTTTTTTATTCACTTTTCTCTGCTATCTTTTACTCTTGTACTCTTTATAGTTTTTCCTCTCTCCTATTCTCTTCTCACCTCTTTCTCTGCTCACTTTTCTTCTCCTCTTTCTTCCCTCTCTTCTTTCCTTCTCTCCAGCATTCTCTTCTCTCTGTTTCTCTCTTTGTTTTCTCTCTGGACGTGCAGGAGAATCGGAAGGCTCAGTGTCCTCTCATCTGTGTGTGTGTGTGTGTTTTACTCCTGCTGGAGTAAATGGTTGTGTGCTTGTTGAGAAGCAGGTGAGGGGGGGGAGCAGTGCTGGGAGGCTTCAGCATCAGTCTCTCCATTAAACAGATCAGACACTTCTGCACTGCACAACAGTTTTTAGAGCACCTCAGGCCATGCTGGCCAAAGGCACTGGTGACCAGTACATGAGCACCATGACCTCAGTGTCTGTTCATGTCTAATTATGGCCTTAACGAGGTACTTTTTTATTGTCCATTGTTTGTGTTGTGGCTCCGAGCCGTCCACTTCGTATACAATAGTGTATTACATCAGTATCAGCGTTTCTACCTGTGTTTGTGTAGCTGCAGAGAGATGCGTCATCCCCCGAGCACCTGTTTCTCCTCTTTATGAGGAAATATCTCAAAAGCACATGCCGTACGCTTTTATGAACTCTTAATAATTTATACGCTTTTATGGATGACTCTGCGCTCTGGCTTTGCCCAAATTCTCTACTGAGTCTGTTAATTCTCATACACACGATATGTCGGTGCACCCAGGCCTTTCTTTATCTTTTTTGTGCGTTTTTGATTTTGCGAAGTCTGATATTTCAGATGTTCCTGGATCAGCATCCTTATTGGTCCTCGACTAACATTCCTAGTATCAACCAATCAGATTTTAGGGTTGAGGTTATGACTTTTTTATCGACCTATCAATGTCCCTCTGATTTTAGTGGCAGGTAATGGTTAGGGAAAGAAATTGGAGTCAGCAGGCACCTGGTAATGCAATATTATAATAATATCGAGGTGTGTAGTTTATTAAAAACTGGTTGTTTCCTATTCTCGTGCGATTTTCATGGACATCACTCATTCCTCCTGAGCTGTTCGCAGATCCGAGAGCTTTATGCAACGACAGCAGATTGGGAATTTCACGGAAAGGCTGGGAAAAAAACAGGAGATGAATGATGCCCTGAGCTCGCTGAGGGAAACAATCCATATGTATTAATGAGCGTGAGTGTCTGTCTCTCACGCAGGGATATTCATGACCTGTCGTAACTGATTGTCGGGACAGAATCCCTTTGCGGATCGTCATCAGAATTCAACACAAGGTTTTTTTGTAACCCAGTGGAAAAAAAATCAATTTCAACGCAGTCTGTTTTATAATCAAGTTTGCCTTGTCCTTCAGAGGGCAAACTGAATGTAATGAAATGTCGGGGTGGCCGCAGCAGAAATCCCCATGGCGATGTAGTATGGGGGACCTGGGATTTGGTGTAATTTGGGTAAATACTTCCATACATACTAGAGAAAGTATTATAATAACTCATAATGCTCCACTGTACACGAACAGACTCAAACTGAACTTTGGTACCATTGCAGGGCCTGTCGTTCTGATGCATAAATCTCTTTAAGAAAAAGAGGACGACAGCTTTGGTCACAGACCCGTCGTCCTGTGAGGGACAAACTGGCAGTTCCTCTGTGGAATATGGCTGCGATGATTGTGTGATGTATTGATTCCTCAAGTCACAGCCCACATATCGGCCTTGTTGCTCGCTGTCTGGAAGATCAGAGCTGTCTGATCACAGAGGTAATGTCACATGTTGTTTTGTAGGGTTGTGAATGTGTGATAAATGTTGTTTTGTTTTTTCCTCAGCTCTTGGTTGTACACTTTGGTTTTGAGGGGGATGTGTCGATTAATTGAATAAGGTTTTGAGAGTCTTTAATCTGACACTGTTTCCTCTGATGGTGAACCTGACTTCTTGTCATTAGCCGCCGCCCATCCGCGCAAATGTGTAGCCAGGCTAACCAGCGTACCTTGTCTTTTAACACGAGCAGTGTGACCTCTCGTAATAGTCTCTCATTATTTTCTTCTACTGAGGTGAGACCAAAACGTGTTTCCATTTCACACCAACACCATTTGTCATTGAGGGCCATTGAGAATCTACCCACAATGCCTTGGGGCCCATCAGTGGGTGCCGCTGGGGCCCCCAAATTACCTCGACACAGCTGCAGCTGTTCTGCATGGCTGACCTCGCGGAGAGACTCCGACTGAATTGATTAGAGCCTGGAGCTGAAGTGATGATGTGTTTAAAGAGAGATGATAGAGAACGCTCGCGTAATGGATTACGCTGCCAATCCGTCGCTGGTGCCTTGCATGTAAAATATGAGCGCCGAATATTGATTTTTGGAGTAGCAGAGCGTGTCGTTTGTTTGTGTGAATGGAGGGGAACAGAACTAAATCTAATCCCGAAAACTAATTCACAAAGTTTGGTGAAAGTTCACCCCGTGGAGATCTGGAGGTTTTTTTCATTTTTCCGCCCAGGTTTTGATGGAAAATCTTTGGAATGGATTTCAAAAGGGCTGAGAGCACCACGGTCCTATTGATAGATGAAAACACTGTCAAATTGTCCCAAATATTTAATAAATGTTCGAGCAATGGATGAAGAACGTTTTGTATGATTGCCATTGCTGGGAAATCTGTGGAGCCTGATGCTAATATATGTTCTTGTCATCAAAACTATATTTTACAAGTAAAATTAATATGTTCTAGAGTTTTCGCAGCCCTTATCGTCTTATGCAATACGCAACGACTGATGACATAATATATTTAGCCACGCAATCTTGGTAGCTCTGAATTTAAGATGCACACTCTCTCTTCCTGACTGCTTCATGCCCCGAATGTATCTGTGGCGATATTAAAAAGCCCTGGTACACAGAGTTCCCCACTTTCAAACGCGTTTGCTCTTATGCACATTTCTTATGTAACCTCAGCCCGCTGGCTTCATGCGGCAGTTTTCAAAGCATTTGTGAGGGCTGAAAAGCAGCATTAAATGAAAGCTCTCTTGCCTCATGATGTCTCAATGAGCTTGTAAATGTTTCGGAGCCGCTCGGCACACAAGAGGCTTGTAATGAAAGAGTGTAAAACATAAATTGGGGACTTGATATATGTAATGACAGCTTTAGGGTGAGAAAGAACAACAGTAAGCCGAATACGCTAAAACCCTCGCCGCAGTACGCTAAAGCACACAACACGATAGAAAGTAAATATCGCCACAGTGTAAACACAACCAGACTTATTGGTTTTTCTTGGGAATTGTTATTTATTATGTAAATTGTTGTATTATTGCCTTGTATAATTGTATAATTGTTGGATAATTTTGCCCTAAAAGTTCAGTGTGAAGGTTCCATTCGATTGGGCTGATGATGCTAATGATTGATCTGATTTGCCTTCAGACCAGTGTGAACCCTTCTGAAGTGATTTAGCAATAATGAATGATCTGGTTTACTTCTAGACCAGTGTGAACCCTTCTAAAGTGATTTAGCAATAATGAATGATCTGGTTTACTTCTAGACAGGTGTGAACCCTTGGCTTAGCTTGTTGTGTCTGGAAGTGTTGTAGATGACCAGATGTTGTGGAAGAGTGAGTAAGAGAGATAAGCAGGCGGTCTGATGTTGATGTTGGATGGAGTGAGAGTTCATGCTGTGGAGAAAAGCTTGACTGCAGTTTAAGACCAAAGCAGACAGTCTGGTCTGGTTCCACATGCTGCCATTGAGCCTTGAGGTCCACCACACTTTGTTGACGTGATACTTCATAGACTTGTGGGACTTTGTTGAGATGTTTAATCAATGTCCAACCTAAGTATGCATCAAGTGCAGCATTTGGGACAGATCCAGCATCTCATGCTGTAACTGTTGACCTGCTCTTTCTCACTGTGGTGGTATTCAGGAATTAAAAGCAGCCTTCACTTCCACATCCAGAGGAAATGGCTGTTTGCTTTGGACCCCACCCACCGATTGGAGAGATGGATGCTGGGCAGACCAGTTTTAAACCCTGCGCCCTCCTCTACAGAATGTAGGAATCAGTGTAGCTTCCTGTCTGTGTGTTTGTTTATGTGTGTATGTGTATATAGGTGTGTTTGCATTTTGACCTTAAACCATCCTGAGGTCTCGAGTTTGCTCGTGCCCCATAAATTTAGGGTTGGGTTTAGCGTTTAAACCTCTTTTTTTAACAATCAGCATTAGCCAATCAAATGCTAGTTGACAAAAAGTACCAGAGTAGACTATCTGAATTAGCTTTGTTTTAGATTGTGTTTACTTAAATGATAATGTAAATGGTTATTTTATTTTATTATATTATTTTTAATATTATAATTTTTTATGATGTGTTAGTGTAAAGTTACTAGCTTCACTAACTGCTGGTATTTTGAGGGCCAGAATTGTTTCCTCTGCTAGGTAACTCTGGTCTTATGTTCTCTGAAATGTAAGGCAGCCACTCATGTTTCTTTAAAAGAATATGATGTTGAAACCCTTATGAACTCTCCCGGCTCTTCCTCTGAAGTGTAGTGTGAGATCTCTCTGCCACACTCTCACAGCCTCTCTCACTTTCTCACACTCCTGGCCCACTTAACCACAGCTCCTGTAACACAAGCTGGAGAGCTCCAGCAGAGCCAGTGTGGGAAAAACTCAGGGGCATTGTGCTGCTGCTCCGACAACAGCACTGAAACAGATCTTATCCTCTAGAACTTGTCTGGGTTGTCACGGGTTGGTGCTGGACCTCGATAATCAGTTGGTTTTCAGTTTCTGCTGAAGAGCAAAACTGCTAGCTGAAAAAAACAGGTTTAGCTTCATTGACCAACTGACAGAGCAGTCTTTGTTGCAGGTGAGTGTTCATGTTTGTATGAATGCGTGTGTGTGTGTATCTTTGTGAGGACCAGTTAGACCATCAGAGGACAAAGAGAGTAAAGTGAGGACATTTTGTCCGGTCCTCACTTTTTGACACCCCATTTAAAGGGCCGTTTAAAGACTTGGTTTTAGGGTAAAAGGTAGAATTGGGTTAAGGTTAGGTTTAGGGTAAGGGTTAGGCAGTTAGTTGTGATGGTTAGGGTAAGAGGCCAGAGATTGTATTGTGTCATTGAATGTCCTCACAAAGATAGTTGTACAGACATGTTTGTGTGAGTGTGTCTGTGTGTGTGTTGCAGGTATGGCACTTCTCTCATTTTGCAGACTGCATCACTGTTAGTTCGTCACAGCATAAGCTCCACCCTCCTCTGAGAACTGTGGTTGAGGACAGGTTTGGTATCAGCTGACAGATAACGGCTTGGTTCCGAGGCTCTTCTGCTGATTTCGCTTGCTCCCTGAAGGTCTAATCAGTGCCCAGGTGGCAGAGTATGGTTCCCGCCCTTGACTTCAGAACTGCAGATGTCACCTGGTGGGTTCCTTGAGCCCCAGCTGTGGCGGCCAACTGGTTTCTGCACACTATCCCTTCACATCCCCAGTGAGTTGACCCACATAACAAGCCTTGGGGAATATTGAGGCGCACCATAAACAAACAACCCCAATGTGTCAAATGCAAGTAAAGAGTGAGGGTCCAAAAATAGATCTGGAGTGTTCTGTATCTCAACTGGTAGAGCATTGTGATAGCAACGCAAAGGTTGTGGGTTCGATTCCCAGAGAAACCCATGTACTGATAAAATGTAAACATTGAATGTGCTTTGAATAAAAGTGTCTTCCAAAAGCATGACTGTAATATAAGATCTTTGGGTCTCAGGAACAAGCAGAAAGTTCATCTTTTCCATGACGTTTCACAAACACTGAACTGTTAGACATGCCACCAGCATTCAGTGCACACGCTGACCTGTTCCTCCTCTTCTTTCTGGTTTTGGTAACCTCTGTTATGGAGCTCCTGTGGGTGTTGACGAGGTTGACTCAGGCCGTGCGGTCGAGATTGTTTCCACTCCCCAGCAGGAACTCGTGAACGATTGTTTTCTTAGGAAATGCAGCGGAGCATTTTTCTCGTTTCCCAGTTGTGCGGCGTAAGTCAGACCTGCAGCACCGTGGCGCCCTGACAGAAACGTACAGGCAGGGAAGGCAATTAAACGAGGGAGGGAAGGGCTGTATTTCTTTCCTCCTGCTTTGTTTTCGTCTTGAACAGGTCCTGAACGGATCCCGCAGTCTTGCTTTGGAGTCAGCAAGTCTGGTGACAGCTTCTGTTGTGCTTAGACTCGCGTTAACGACTCATGCTAATGGACCAAATCTTCTCATCGTCTGCGGTGTAACCAGAGAACCAGAGAAGGCTGTATGTGTGTAAATGGAATCTGTTTTCGATGTCACGTGCACACGGAGCAAAACCCCGACTATTGTGCGTTCCTCTTCGCCTGCCCTTTCGCCGCAAGAGCGGATGTTGTGGAAAGAATTTACAAGGTACACGTTGAGCAAGTGCTTACACATTTCTGATGTGTGTTTGTTGTGCCCGTACATGCTGCGGTGAGAGCAAAGCTGCCCCAATGCCTTATGGGAAAAAGAGGAAGTGGGCTACAGAGGATACTAGCCAGGCATCTTTAAATAAATCTAATATCCTACCGACTCTGCTGTCGGAAGGTCACACTCGGGGCAGCAACAGTAATTTTCCCCTCATGTCTTTTTTGCCTCATAACAGCTCTTTATTTCCTGCTCTCTCTGCCAACAAGGCTGTTCTGGGCAGGGGGTGGGAACAGCCTGGCAGTTTACCGATGGAGATGGGCACAATGTTTCATAGAAGGTTCTGCAGGGAAACGGTCAGATTCCCTGTGGGCAAAACAGCCTGTCTGCATCTCTCTCTCTCTCTCTCTCTCTGGTCATTCTTTAACATAGCAGGTTCTGTCGCCAGAGGAAGGGCCTCTTAAGCCTGGTGATGACTGACAGTGACCGTGCCTCTGTTCTTCTTGGCATACCGTGTGCACTCTACTGTACCATCTTCTTAGCAGCGTCTCCTTTATGTAACCTCTTGCACATAATGTACAGTAACCCCCCCTCCTATATGTTTCAGTGAGTAAGAACATCATCACCTCCTTTAGGATGAAGGTGGTACTGCACCTGTCGCTGTAAATTCAGGTGCAGCTTTAGCCAAGCGGCCAATCAGAAGATCAGGGATCTCACCTAGGCTGTCTGTTCTTGGCAGGTGCTCCTAGTTCCTTTTATCTTTTTTATTTCCTCTTTCAGAAAACTGTCTGATCTGACTGGGGAGGTGATTTATGTTTCCCTTTATTAAATTCCTCAATGCAGGGCTGCCGTCTGCAGATTTTGATTAGCTACGTTTAAGTGGGTCTCATCTGGGTTGCTTTGATCTTTCAGCAGGAGAATCACACACTGTAGAGACACTGCAAAGAATTTTGTGGCTTATGAAAGCACTTGAGATTGTGCAACACTTGGAAATTTGAAGGGACATAATTGGTCGAAACGTTTCACTCGCTTTGCTGGTCGCCGAAATTATGTTTCAAAAATGGACCATAATGAAATGTGGTTATTAAATGGGATCTGATGCAAGGCCATATGACATGGCCATATGAAGATATGGCCATATGAAGATATAATTTTCTCTTTTTCACAGACAAATAGAAGATATTATGTACCTGTATAGAGAATGTGGTCTTTTGGTCCTTGTAACCTGCAGTAAGTTCAGGCCCTCTTTTTAAATGTGCGTGACTTCTGTTACCCGTCCAGTCTGGCTGAGCAGTGTGTTGTCTGAACGGCTGTTTCGGTGAAACATGTTCCACTGGATAACTGTGGTCTGTGGTCACACAATGTTCCCTGTGCAGGCTGCAGTCACTCATGCTGTTGAACATTCATATGACTAATATTTGACTTATTTGTTCTGCAGTGGAAACTCGTCTCGTTTGGCTGTGGCTTCATAATTTTGTGCTCCCCTCTGGCATTTCCAGGCCTGCAGTTGTTGTTCCAACATCAGAAACTATTTGGTGTGAAGGAAGTAAATCAGAGCTTGAACGGAACATGCAGTGATTTAGACATCGTTACCAGTGAGCTTGAATGGTCCTGAAATCTCGTTTGTTTCTCTTTTCTGCCAGACTAGCTTATTTTAAATGGTTTGTTGTGCTGCCATATTTGAGTTTGATTTAATAGCACTCTGTAAAGTGTAGGGAGAGCTTATTATTATTTGGGCTATGAGAAAAACAGCAAGAACAGAGCAACAGCGCCCCCCAGTGACTCAAAAACTGTATATACTGTGTATACTGGTATCTTGATCTGTAATTTTTGATATCTAGTGCTTGTTTGTTTGTTGCAGTGGGATTCGCAATGTCAAAATTTAAGTCGGTATGTTTCAGTATATGAGGATTGCTGTCAGATGTATGTTACATGTTAAACACATAACATGTGAACTGTTAGTGCTATACTTTTTTGTACTGTTAATTTTAAAGGAATAGTTCATCCAAAAATGAAAATAATTCTATAATTTCTTCACCCTCAACCTTTAATCTGACATCTTTTTGGAGCTTCAAAATCTCGGGCACTATTCACTGCCATTATGAAGCTTGGAAGAGCCATAATATTATTCTAAGATATTAATATAAGTCTTATTGTGTTCGGGCTGAAGAAAGAATACACGTAGGATCCCTTGAGTAACTTAAAGCGTCCATTTAATTTAGTTTGTGTAATCAGTATATTTAGAATTTATGCAGTGAAGCAGGTTGGAAAAGTTAAATATTTTAATTAAACTGATTAAAAGATAAATTGATTGACAGCCATGATAAATATATATTTTTTATAGAAAGAGAGTTGAGTGCTTGTCAGTGATTCAATCTGTTAAAATCTGCTGCCCATAAAAACAGTTTTACTAGCTTCTGAATCTTACGTGTCCAAACCAAACACGTGTGTACAGTAACGTCACTGTCGCGTGCAGGCACGGCTCAGAACAGCCCGTGTGTTCTCAGCGGACCCATGGCAGCTGTCAGGGTTAAAGACACATGCTGCAGGAGCTGGACGATTCGAGCTGGCCACTGTTTTGATAGTGCTGCTGTTTTATTTTTCCTCTATAAAACTTCCTGCTGCTGCTCTGGCTTCAGCTCCTCTCGGCCACACAAACGATGAGTGGAGGAACTCAAAGAAGAGAGGAGGAAGTTCACACTGCTGTAATGTCAGGCTATGAATGTTTGTTTACAGTGAGGCTGTGTGTGACAGTCACCCATCTTTCTTGCCTGTCTTTCGTCTTTGTTTTCCTCAGCTTGGCCAGGAGCGGCTGTCTGTGACCTGAGGAGCGTTTATTTTCCGTCTTGTTTTTCCTGCTGATTTGTATGAAGGAATTCTGCAGCTGAAGTCATGTTGTTCTCGCAGATGCGACACGTCACCTGATGCGTTTACCACAGCGCTTAGCTCATGCATTTCAGTGGTGGTCACTGGACAGATCGACACGCGTGGCCTGTGAACGTGACGTTGAGGAAGCTGCAGTAGCTTGAGATCTTCAGAGCTTCTGTGTGCTGCTGTGAGCAGAGGGTCACTGTAGCACAGAGCTGAAGACGTGTTGTTGAGGTTCATCTGAAAAAACGAAAATCTTCGAGTGATATTTAGTGTTTTTCTTTAACATCTCTCTTGTTTATCTGTGCAGGTGAGGGGATCGTCCGGGACGTGGTGCTCTGACAACACGTGGAAACCCGGGTAGGTATCTCCTAATTTCATCAATGTCTCTGTTTATACACTCACTCCAGCACAATGGTCCCAGTGTACACCAGTAGTTTGGACTGCACAGTATCTTTGTACTGTACTGTGCATAGTATGCAGTTTAGTACAAAATACTGTATCCCACAATTTAGTGTACTAACCTATTTTTGTGTTTCTAATTAATCTCATATTAGTTAATGGCTGCTGTAATTTTTAGCATTTTTCTCGATTCATTTTTAATGGACTGCTGTTGGTTGGGATATTTATTATTGCATAATATATAAATACATAAATGCAGTGCATTTAAAAGTAGCACGCATTGTTAAGTGTGTACTGCAAAGTACCGTAAGTATTTAGTATTTTGTGAGCGTGTTACAGGTGATGATGTAGTTCCACGTCATTCCTTTAGAGGGTGCTGAACAGCTGAAAATGTGCGCGTCCCATGATACAAAACTATACGTTTAAATAATTGTTTATTATTATTAGTGATAACTTTGTTGTACTCTGTACCATAGTTTCTTAAATTGAGTCCACTTGTAAGAGTCTGTAAAGTTTTTTTCTGAAGCTGCTGGATAAATTTGAGCTGTGATGACATTTAATTGTTGATGTTGTGTCGTATATTCTGTGAGTGGAGGACAAAGGTGCAATGACTTGCTTTGGCCACGTGATGGCGTCAATGTTTTTCCTTCTGTTCTTCAATTAAAGCTAAAATGAACGTACAGTACATCGAAACCCAGTGAGCGGCTTCAAGCTGTTTTGATTCTAGTTTTTTTTATAAATGCTCTATATAAATGTTAAAGGTAATATTCCAGCAAATCAGGGATGGATTTAAACAGTTCCCTTTAAAAATCTGTTTTTGGCTGCTGTCTTTGGATTTTTTTGGATGGTTATTTTCCGTTTTCCCATGAACAATAGAATATTTGTAAACGAATCTTGATTCGTAACAGCTGTAAAAATAGTTAACATTTCAATATCAACACAAAATAACATTTTTTATATATATGATATATAATGTTAAAATACAGAACGTTGGTCAACGTTTTGAGAATGTTCACTGTTAGTTGGGAACAGAGAGGTACTGCTAAAGATACAATTTTTGCACACTTTATCTGACAGTGTAAACGTTACGTAAAAAACAGTTTTTAACAGATTTTTTTTTTAACTGTTGCTCTATGTACACATGTGTCAGACCATATAAACTTAATTTTCTGTATTTAAGTCCTTCCAGCTTTCCTTGGTGATTTTTCAAAGAAAAATCTAATCAAATGATGCTAATGTGCAGTTCAAAGGCCATTAGCCTTTATGAAAATTAACACTGTGGCAACAGAAAGAAATAAGTGTGTTTTCCAATGCAGAATCCAACAGAACAAAGCCAGAGAAGTTTCATCAAATACTACAATGAAAGAGTCCTGGCGAGGGGCATCAAGAGTGTAAATTTATGCCGTTTTCTCTGCTCGTATGTAATGAACTGAAGCCAGGCCTTGATTGGCTGAGAGTGTTGTGATGTCACCGCAACTATGCCAGTGAGAGCGGACTGCTCTTGCCTCAGGTAAAGTGCTGTAGAGAGACAGAAAGAGCGCACATGAAAGCCAGCACAAGAAAACAAGTTTGAAATCAGAAACCCAGCTCAAAATCTCCAGCGGTCTCTGTTTGCTCAGTGTAACCTTGCGAGCTCTTTGTACGGCTTTCCCATGATCCCTCGCTCCGTCTCTCTCTCACTCACTAAGTACTAAAGGGAGAGGAGGGGCGAGCGGTAGACCACGCATGTATTCGTGTGTGTGTGGTAGAGCTTAGAAAGGGAAGAGGGCTGGAAGTCTCACACCTCCACTGAAACAGAGAAGAGAACAGGCAGGTACTGTGGTTTCCTCTCTGACTCAGCTGTGGGGGTCATGGCCCTTGTTCTAGATGCCTCACACAGCGAGGGGGCCTATTACTGCCTCATCAGGACCAGATTCAAGAGACGACGCAAGAGGCGCTCGGAGAGGAAAGGTCAGCACGTTTGCGTTTAAACGGGCCAGGGGGAAATCTCTCGCTCTTTTTCTTTAATGCATGCGCATTTGCAGGAAACTATAACTATAAACGACTATAAACAAATGTTTAGAGATTGCGACTGTCATATATCAAGTTACTTAGAAATAACGTGAAATATTCAAACTAAGTTGTTCAGATGAATAAATGAATAGGAGAGTAAGTGCACAGCACTTCGGTCAGCACTGGCTGTTTTCAAATGTGTGTAAAAGCACATAGTTGAATGAGAGCTTGTTTTATTCATGGTTGTGTTTGTTCCAGTCAGATTGATGGTTTTATGGATATCAGGGTTTATGGATGCACCTGTTGTGAGTTTAGGTGGATGGATGGGGGGGATCTGAGCTCACTGTATTTGTGGATTGAGCAGCAAATCTGTTTGATCACCATGGTGATGATCCACACAAACAGGAAAAGCTCAAATCTCTTGCCAGCCATGCTGCTCTCAGTTGTTTTATAATTGCATGAGGAAAATGTCCCTACTGCTTTTCATATTAAATGCTGGTGCTTTCTGCCCATCTGACATTTTCTGTGTTTTGATTCGCTGCCGTTTCTGGGTGTCTGGGTTGGGCAGACTTGTTGAACTTGTTGCCATATTTGGAGGGTACAGTTTTAAAACGGGTGGCTGGTCTAAGTTAGTGGTTAAGTTTGGTTGAAGTTGGGGAAGCAGGTAACATTACTAACAACCCTTAAACTATCAGTAATCACAAAACTTTGTTTTTAATATAATTTTGAAGGTGTTTTAAAATTATATCTGAAATCCGAGAATGTTGATATTGCCTAGGTAGGCGTGAAATCTTGTTTAAAATGGAATATTATATAAAAGGATAATTTTGCCTCTGTGCAGTTGGCAGATTTGGTGTCTAGAGTGCAGAAATACAAGGAAATAAGTGAATCAACTTCTTTTTGAGCTGCTAGGTAATGAAATCAAAGTTTGAAATCTGCTTCGATATAATTATTCTAATTTTAGCATCCGCTGCCAAATCTTCCTTAAGGATTTTTCAGAAGTCTTCATTTTTCTGGATGAATGTAATAACTTCGTCCTACGTGGGAAAAGTTACTTGTTTGTTTGTTCAGTTGAAACTATATTTATGTTTTTACAACTTTATTTTTTGTATGTGTAGGCGAGACAGCGTAGGCGATCTTTTGCTGAAGCATTTTCTGTTATGCTGTTTGAAAGTCTCTTCACATCCTGATAGCAATCAATAAGTTGTATTTATTTATATGTTCTCGGTGGAAGGCACAGAACCATTAAAATGTTTGTCCAATCATTGCATTCGGTCCGAATACAATGATAGGATGTTGTACTTGCCTGCCAAACTATATATTTGCATACATCTGTGCACTTTTGGAGGAGGCGTGGCTTTAGAGAGCACTCTGAAGAGAGGATGGGATCTTATGCTTTCAAAGCTAGCCAGCTATTGCTAGCCTCTCAGAAATGACTTACCCTTCCTTTAAGAAAATAACTTCTGATGTTACAGATCAACGACAGCCTAAATAGTGTAAGTCTAACTGTCTGCTACTCAGACACAGCCTTAGTGTCGGGAAACCGCCCCATGACGCCCTGACATGATGTCTAAGTAGGCGACTTCATAGTGTAACTCATCTGTTTCTCCAGCAGCAGGGTGAAGCCTTCGTCTACCCCAACCCCTTGTGTTTAGGTCTCACACTCAGACAGTGTGCAGATAAGTGTGGGCAGGAAGTGTGGCGTAGCTGCTGAGCAGTGTGTTTAAAGGTATTAGTTCAAACATCAGAGCAGCACAGCTGAGGAGATCTGTCATCCAGGCAAATTCTCCAATGAAGTGCGGCTTTTGGCGCGCCTCACACTCTCTAATGCCGCCTGGCATCTTAAGGCGGCTTTGTCAAACCCGCGAGTTCCTCTCGTTCTATCATCTGCTGCCGGGTGTCAAAAGGAAGCAGAAAATCGGAGGCGTTTTCACCTCCTGCTGTAATTCCTTCAGTCAGCGACCTGATCGGACCTCATTGTGTCAGCAGCATCTCACAGCGTGTCTGTAATCAGACAGTTCGTCTGTGAGGAGTCTGTAGAACTTCAGGTGATTTGTGTCACACGCGGCAGTGGCTGCATCAGATGTCATGACAGACGGCAGTAGATATGACCAAAATCACAGTGTAGGTGATTTTTACTGTAAAAGTACAGTATTTATCACATGATGGTGATTTTTGTTTTGATGGGTTTTCTTTGAACTGGTCTCTCAGCCTGTGATACTTGGTTAGTTTCAGAGCAGTTTGCAAATGTTTGTCAACAACACTATATACTCAACCCATCCAGTAGCAGAACTAACTGAATGGTCAGTTTAGGCTCTGGAGTACAGAGTTCATTTCTCTGTTGAAATGAATGTATTATTATAGTAGTGTGTGTGTGTGTGTGTGTGTGTGTGTGTATATATATATGCAGTGTGAATGATGTCTCTTCTGCACACGTGTCATTCGGAGCTTCTCTAATGGGCATCTGATGGCACGTGGAGGAGTTTTGTGCCCAGCCAGCAGACTGCAGGAAATGAGGCATTTCTGATAGACTGAATGAAACGTTCAGTGTCTGATGATAGTGGATCTGGAGAAGAGCACCGTCTGTCCTGCTTTACACTATACTGTATAATGCACACAGCAGCTTTACTGGAGGAAAAGACGCGTGTATACATTTATACATATATATGTGTGTGTGTGTGTGTATATGACTGAAGCCTTTTGTTAACGAGTTCACTACAGATGACATCACAGTGAGACGTTCTTTTTTGTTTTGTTTCATTTGTTCTTTCATTCTCTTTTGTTCCATTCATTTTTTTCCTCTTTCTTTCTCATTGATATATGAGATTGATGGGAAACAGGTGAGCCAGTGTTGACCGTAGCAGCACACGTGGTCCAGACTGCCTCCTTATCTCCCCTGATGCCTCATGTTGCTCAGCTCTCCTGCCTGTCCATCACTGTTACCTTCAAACCTGTTAATAACCCAGCCACCAGGTGTAAAATCCAGCAGCTAATCCAGTCAGCCACACACACACACACACACGCCACCTTCCCCCGTGTATATTGGAGTAAGTGACCTGGCCTTGAATTAGGGCTACAGTGATAGTCATCTGTTGTGAGCAGCGAGGCCGCTGAGGCGAGGAGAATAGGCAGAGAGAGAGACGAGCTGAAAGTGAGAAAGAAGATGATACATCATGCTGAGAGCAGCAAACTTTCCTGGCTGACCAGTGTAGCTTGAGAAAGCCGCGGATTAAAGACACACACACACACACACAGCTTTTCTTTTACTGCAGACTATAAGCTCCTGGGTCTCATCTGTGCTCATAACCGAGATTTTGAGGCAATTTGTCATGCTTTAGGAGGCCGAGTCAGTGCCCACAGCATCACACATGGGGTCAGGGTTCGGCTTCCGGTTGAGTCCAGCTACTCACTAATTATTTAGTGAGTTCATGAAATGGTCTGTTGGGGTTTTTTAAGTTCAGCGTTTTTGTGGTTTTTATGAGCAAAGCTTGATCTTCCGTCAACAGCGAAATGCTTGCAAATATATTGTGAAAATGTAGCGCACAGCTTTAACATAAGACTGTGTTCAGGTGCAACACATGCGTCATGTAAAATGACTTTCAGACTCTCGTTCAGAGTCTGTATCAGGATGTTTGTGTGATTCAAGTCAGTGAAAGTGTGATGATGGAGAAGAGTCGTGCGGCGCACTGATTTCTGAGTTTGGCACACATACACACATTGGCTGGGAGGGCTTCTGAGGGATATCTGCATTGTAAGTTAATTGCAATTAGTGGCAACTGATCTGTTCATTAGCAGTGGATCTCTCTCTCTCTCTCTTTCTGTCTGTTACGTTTTCATGTGATCAGACCACATCAGCATAAATGAGTGAGTCCATATTGCATGTGAAATCTGATCTAACAATCAACCTCATACTGAAACCCATTCACACTGATGTGTAACAAGTGTGAACATCTGCTTTGTTTCTCTCTCTTTGTGCTTTCTCTGTGCTCTCTCTCTCTCTCTCTCTCTCTCTTTGTGCTCTCTCTCTCTCTGTGCTCTCTCTCTATCTCTCTGTGCTGTCTCTCTTTCTCTCTGTGCTATCTATCTCTCTCTGTGCTATCTCTCTCTCTGTGCTCTCTCTGTGCTCTCTCTCTCTCTATCTCTGTGCTCTCTATCTCTGTGCTCTCTCTCTATCTCTGTGCTCTCTCTCTGTGCTATCTATCTCTCTCTGTGCTCTCTCTATGCTCTCTCTCTATCTCTGTGCTCTCTCTCTGTGCTCTCTATCTCTGTGCTCTCTCTCTCTCTATCTCTGTGCTCTCTCTCTGTGCTCTCTATCTCTGTGCTCTCTCTCTCTCCCTGTGCTCTCTCTCTGTGCTCTCTCTCTCTCTCTCTCTCTCTCTCTCTCTCTCTCTCTGTGCTCTAGTGATGTGAGATGTTTGCAGATATGGGTCTGTCAATTGCTGTTCTCACCGCAAGCCGTCTCGTTTATTGAGCTACAGATATTAGGAGTCACTTTATCAAAGTGGCGCGTCGCAGGCTTTTCTGCAGCCGCTCCTAATGCGTCTGCAGCCTAAAAACCCTGTAATTTGCAGGGAGGAAAAAAATGAGTGTTGGCAGACTAATTCAAATCTGTTATTGGTCATTAAAGTGCTGAAATTCAATAACAGAGCTGGATGTTCTCAGAACTGCGTGGTTACCATGGTGCCAGCCGGTTTGGGTGGGTTGACTGCTCCGAGGTGGCTGCGCTCATTTTCCCAGCATGCCTGGCCCATCAGTTCTGATCAGGCAGAGCGACAGCGCGCCCGTTTGCTTGGACCTCTCTCCATTAGTTGCTCGGGCGTTCCGTGTCCCCCACACGTGTAGCTCATTATGGATCATAGCTTGGGTACAGAAAGCAGAAGCCACCTGAGAACACCTGCTGAAACGCTAGAAAAAAGTGTGTTATTTTTTACTTCAGTTTGTAACGATCGTTTAATGGTATATATCGTTTCAAAGCAGCTTCACTAAATTGAAATGAGAAATACAGTGGTGCCACAGATGTCCTTGATAAGCAGTTTCAACTGAAAACTGAAGCAACAGTATTGTTAAATGTGTGTGTGTGTTTGTATGTGCATTCGTACTCTACTGTAAATTCTGCATTTGTCATCTTTTCCATCCTGACAGGTAGCAAAAGTAAGAAGGGCAGAAAGACGAGGAGAGGAGCTTTTTTTCTGAAACATAAATCAGGGGTTTGTAATGGAGGTGAATGCGCCTCCATTCTGTGAGGGTTCCTCATTTCTCCACAGGCTGTGGATCTATCCATCTGTGTTAGGCCACACAGGGGCTGCCGTGATCAGTGCTGAGCTTCTGCGGGTTTCATATTTCTCTCTGGTAACACTGGTCATTCATCTGTGGCCACTCTTTCTCTCTTCGTCTGTCTTTGCTCATTGTTCACACATGATTGGGTTTCTCGCAGAGGCCCTTCGAACCTTTAGCCAGTGGAGGAGTTAATTCACAGCAGTACATTAAAGCAGTGTGTTTGTGTTGATCATTTTCAGCCTTTAAAATGTATTTGACAGCAGTGACGTCATTGTAATAGTGGCATGCTGAATGACGATTGGTCTTCTTGCCTACATGGTTTCGCATGCTGAACTATGATTGGTCTAGTGTTTGTTGCATGTATTTATGCCCTCCACTGTATACAGTACACCGTAACTGTGCGGTGCTGTTGATTGTCGCAGCCACGAGCTCGTGCACGCTGTGCGTTATGCGCACGTGAAGCGGTTCTAATAAACTCGCGCTATTTATTAAAACAAATTTAATATTTTTGGCCTTTCACGAGAACTGTTTTTATATGAGGTTGTATTTTGGACCTTATTTCGTTTCCAGAATGAAAGTAAAAATATGCAGCACAGAGGAGCTTGACAGCTGTTTTTGTCGGCATGTCAAGGCCATCCAAAATGAAGGCCACTGGATACACACAAAAAAACAGAAAATCACGAACAGTTTTTCTGATGAAAGAGTGCCAGCATTCCAGTATAACCTCTGCCTTATTTTATCAAATATTTTTCTTTTTGATTATTTGAATGGAGATCCACACATTTATGAAGAGTTATCACGTGTCAGGTTAATATGAAAAATGTGTTTCAGTCAGCTGTGTTGTTTTGTTCCACTGTGACTCACTGGGTTTTCAATGCATGTGGGCTGAGTTTACTCTTAAATGAGCTGCAGAATTTTGTGTTGCCGTTTCTTCAGTTGAGTTTTGTATCATTGCTGGTTTCCTGTATTGAATACTGATTCTTGGGCCAGTTTTGAATAGCACGTAGCTCGTGAGCTCAGTATCTTTGTTTTCCTCGTTCTCTGTGGTATACGCAGTTCTGGGTTTTTCTCCTCAGAAGTACCTCAGTATTTTCTGTCTCTTTGTAAAGCTGCTTCTTTGAAAAGAATCTACTGCTTAAAAACCTTTAATAACATTAGTTGCATTTTATTGCATCATATTTGTGTTCACACATGGGAGATTTCTGTCTTTGTTTTTTTCCTTTATTAAACTTAGGATGGGCTATTTCAAGATCGAAAGCATTAGATCCTGCCCTCCCCTCAGTGCGATCTCCAAAGCCACGCCTCCTCCAGCACGTGAACGCACATGAACATTTTGCGGTCCCGTGCCTTCCACAGAAGAGATATATTTATATAAATATATTTAGAGCATTTTACTTAGTTATTGCTTTCAATATGTGAAGAGACTTTCAGCCAGCATAACAAAAGATTGATCACCTGTGAATTTGCCGAGTCTCCTTGTAGGTTTGGTTGTTGTGATGCTACCAAAGCAATGGGGCATAAATCCTGTACTCAGCACAGAAGTCAGCATTCGGCAGCACTGGGCTGTATGTTTGAAGAATCTGGAGGCATCCGTTAAATCCTGTGAGGTGGATGGATGGAAGCAGCGGCTTGGCAGCTGTGTGGCGGTCATCTGACCTTGGAATGATAGACTCCCGGAGAGCAGCCATTTATTGCCCTTCCCCTTCCTCCAAAGCTTGGACTTTCACAGCTACACGTGTGGTTGATTTATACCTGGTGGCACATGCGAGGTGTGCGGAGGAAATCTATTAGCCTGTGTTGTAGGTCTGGGCCAAAGGAATTTATTTTGGCTGTTTGTTCTCAGATTTCTCTGAAAAACTCCTGTTTTTATATTGTAAAACAAAACAAAACTTTAACATAGTAACTTTCTTTTACTGCTTTAAACAGTAGATATTGTAGAGCTATATAGAAATGTCGAAATGCAGGATGTTCCCTAAATTGCTCTTGGGGGGTTTGGGGACAACACAACGTTGATTGTGTTAAACGTGTCAACTTTTGTTTTGTTAAACTTTTACTCCAGCAAGACAGTTGTTGACTGTAGAAGAAGAGAGCACCACCTTCCAACCGTGTGTCGGAGGGAATGTTTGTGTGTTTGTAAAAAATAGAGATTTTGTGGCACATCTGTGTGTGGAGATTTTTACAGTGTATGGAAGTGCTGAAGGTGATTCACCACACCTCCCAGCTTCTCTCGTCTCCTCACAGAAAGCAATCTCACGTAAAACCATCAAATAAAAAATTCATCCCCGCCCGCCCAGTCTTTCAACCCCACCGCGGTGTGATGAACAGTCAGCTGTCACATATTAAATCCGCTAACGCAATAAAAGAATTCCAGCCCTCAGCGCTGGCTCCAGGAAATCAGCCTTCTCAGAAACCAGCTCAGAAATCTGCTGTTTGGAAAACCTTCACACTGACTGAATTCCGAGTGGCAGAATTCCAAAGAGCTGGAATTTGAATGAAAACCCTTTGCATCTAAAGATAATGGCGATGTGTGAACCCTCAGGCAGCCGCCTGGTTAGTCATTGAATAAACAAGCAGTGTTTTTGTGTGACGGTTCCTTCTAAGAGAACTAGTTCCAAGGAACCATCATGTCTAATGGTGTAGAACAGGAGTGTTTAATTAAACTCGAACAAGGCCTCTAAGTTTTCTTGCCTGCAAAAGTACTAACAATCATAATTTATTCGGTTACACAGTTAGTTGTGAAGTTAAATCAAAGTGCATTTGAAGTAAATTGATTTCATACTTCAGGAACATTACCTTTGATACATAAATACAATGCAATAGAAATATGCCGATATTCTATTACATGATATGCTGTGTTGTTATATGAAGTTTTGAAAAGTGTTTTACTGCCCAGTTAGAACCAGTCAAGAATCTGGATCTAAATTATGGTCTGCCAGTTGGTGATGTCAGGTGTAGAACAAATACATTTTTAAGCTTTGAAGGTTACCAAGCAAACATATCTACAATGCAAAAAGAAAAACATATACTCCCTAACAAGGCAGCATTTGAAGGTTTAAGACACTGCTGTGTTCTTTGTATCGGTGTCTAATGCTCTGCGTCTCCGAGAGGGTATTTGTAACAATACTGATCTTACAATGTAAATCTTAGAACCTCAGAACTCAGATCTCAAGTCTCTCCTCAGAGGATTGTGTGTCAGCTACAGTTGCGTGAGGGTTGTGACTTGGGCTCTGTCCGTGGTGCTGAAATCTCCGCTGCTGGTGTAGGGCTGCAGTCCATCACCTGCTGACATGTGTTGGGTTCTGGCCACTCTGCCCCTGGCACTCTATTAGAGCAGTAATTGGCTTCAGGCAGGCGGAGAGAGGAAGCTCATATCAGCAGTGCTATTATTAAATTTATTTGGAGAGCTGAATGTATTTGTCCTGAGGGCCGGTGTTGGGCTCCAGCTGACAGAGGACCATACACTTTCAAACGGATGGAATATTTGTGTGATTGAACTGCATGATGGGAAATAGGCAGTGTGGTTAATATTTATGACCATTTATGGGCCTTAGATAATTGTGTTGTGTTTCGCCCTATAGAGTTTATAAGCTCCATTTTTTTCTTTCAATGTTGTCTGTCTGTCTGTTTTTTCTTTCTTTCTTCTGCATATTAGTGTTTTGATATTTACTCTGGAGAGACTATGTTTGTTTATCAAGTAATTGGCACAATGAGGCAATACTGGCAAAACATAATATATTTCTATTTACATTTATGTATGTATATATAAATATATATACTCTTTTTGTGAGCTTTTCTGATTCAAAGCACAAAGAACAGGGGATTCAATTATCAAATAAATATATGTCAATTGCCCAATGGTTGCACTGCTGTTATTTTCAGTCTAATTCTTTGTTTTCTGTTTTGTTGAAGGTTGTTTGAACGAACAGCTTTTCGTAGTGATAGGCAACAAGCGGTAACATGCCTTCCAGATCAGATCCACGAGAGTTTTTTTTGTGTTTGACATAGACCTCTCTTTGAATGAGCTGTTCTCCTGAATTAATCACAACTAGAGCTTCATTTCTGGAAGAAATGGTTGTGACTGTGGGCTCATCGCTCTCTATTTCTCTCTCTCTCTCTCTCTCTCTCTCTCTCTCTCTCTGTTTACCCAAACAGCTTGACACATGACAGCTGTAGTTAAAGGTAAAGACATGATGGAATGTTCAGGTGTAAGGACCAGAGCGTGGGGCGTGTCATCCTTCATCTGTCAATCATTACGAGTCACAGGCCACTTTGGCAAAATTACATAGTGTTTTCTCAGCGCCCTCACCCACAGAAATCGGACTCCTCTCTGCTGTCAGCCATCGCTCCTTTAGCTGTATATTGACACGTATGGATGTCTGTGTCCTGTTTCCTCTCACTCAGAATTCAGGCCTGTGGCATGTCGTGTCAGACATGCTTTTAAATGTATCCGTTCACTCACAGCCAAACCAAATTATATATCTGAAATACGAGAGAGAGAGAGAGAGAGAGAGAGAGAGAGAGAGAGACAGAGAGAGAGACAGAGAGAGAGACAGAGAGAGAGACAGAGAGAGAGACAGAGAGAGAGACAGAGAGAGAGACAGAGAGAGAGACAGAGAGAGAGAGGTATCCCAAATGTCAAATCTCTGAGTAAATCTCTCTTAATGGTGTTTAGATGGACTTAATCTGGAAAATTACTCATCGTGTCATTTTTGTTTGTATAGTTTTTCATAATACGCACGTTTCAAAACAGCATTACAGAAAATCTCACCTTTATGTTTTACATGTTGACTGTGACGAGGAACAACTGTTCAGATGAGCGAGGGACAAACTCTCGAGAGAAATGACCCTCACCTGTGTATGTTTAATATAAATGTGTTTTTATTTGGTCACTGATATGAGGTTACAGTTTTCAATACTGAATCTTTACTTCAGGAAAAAATTCTGTAGCGATAGGAGACATTTTGAAGAATCATTTTTCATTTTCATTAACAGTTTTGGCACCTTCACTTTAGAGTTTGGGTTCCAGCATGTGAATTTATTACCATTTGTACTGCATGTAAATCTGGTCCTCCTTAGTTCATCACGATCAAGTTTTTAATAGCTTTCAACGACCCGTTTCTGGCCCACATCCATAAATTATATAACAGCCGGTAGCCGTTGTGTAATTTATGGCTTTTGAAGGATTTCCTCCCTGTGTTTCGTGTTTAGGGCCTCGAGCCTGTCAGAAACCCAGTCAGTGTAAAAACTTGTGCATGTTGCTGACGCTGGCATACGACAGCACAGAGAGAACAAACCACAGATCAAAAAGTGCATCTTCCACATAACTGTTTATTCAAACTCCTACACTCCTCCACCAGGCAAATGTTAGTGGTATATTGTATTGGACTTTCTCTGTAATAGTAAATAATGAAGTGGTGCGTGTGCAGTCAGACGCAGAGATCTGACACAGCTGTGCAAACGGAAGCTGTGCCGCACTCACTGAGCAGAAAGTCAAATTTAACAGATGCCAGAGTCTAGTGTCCAAACCTTCGTGTTTAGACTCTGTTCTGTTGTTGTGCTTTTTAATGGCAACATAGCCTTTAAAAACACCAAACAAACTATGTATGCGTTCATGTGTTTAGGCAGAATCTTATGCTTTCAAAACTAGGTTGCTAGTGCTAGCCTCTCCAGAATTGTTACCTTTAATATGACGTTATTATGAAAGTGCAGGTCCAGACGACCTGTGGGGACGCCATCTGAGATAAAATGACCTTTATGACCTACACCTTCCAATCACCTGTGCGCCACAGACGACAAGCCCTCCTCATCCCGCCTGCCTTTTCATCTACCGCTCATAGATTGAAGCTGATCTCAGAGCTGTTTATGGATTCACGCACAAAACGAGCGCAGCGGATGAAACGAAATCAAAAGCGACAGGCACAAAGCGAGTCGCTCATTACAGCGCAGACCATTAGCAGTCCAGTAGGAAGAGGATATAGCGGAGAGGAGGGGCAGGTTCGAGAGGCGGGGTCAAGGGACCGTTTGACGCCTGCTGAAGTTTTGGCTCCGCTCAGACAAATATTCCCCCCCACCCCCCCGACTCTTTTCAATTTTCTTATGGTATATTAATCTTTAATGGGGTAATAATTGTGGTAGCATATTTGATGTCACCCACCATTACACCAGATTAATTAGGCCATTTAGTTTAGCGTTAGAAAGTGTCGCTCATAACGAATGAGACGGAGCTTTATGATTGGCCGCATGATGTCACTTGTAATGGCTTTCATTGGTCGTTTTGCAAGGCATCAATGACACCATGTTTTATGTTTTTATCCAGATATATTCATTTGTTTAATAATCAATTAAAAATGCAACCCGACAATGTCTTGTATACACCTCTTCTGTTATTAGCAGGTTTTTTAGTCTAAAAGCCAAAATAATTAAAATAAATAAATAAATAAATAAAATCCCCTTAAAAGGCTGATTCCCATTAAAAGTTACTATCCTGCAGGTAGTCATTTTGTTGTGACAGGAAAACTATAGAATTTGTTAATCGAGTTTGTTTTAATGACAGATATTACAGGTTTTGTACATAAATGAAATAACCTCAGGAACGGTCTAATATTCATTTTGTAACAGAAAAAAATGTTTCACCTAAAAATGTTTGAAAGCATTTTGAATAATATTGAGTTTGTACAGGCATGCATATTCAAAATACAAGTTATTTCTTTTGTAAGCTGTGACTCTTCGTATATTTTACGAAACGAACGTCAGTTTGGTCACTGGTAAAACAATATGCAAATGTGTTGTTTTCACTTCGTAACAGGTGTTAAACATAAACAGATGCGCTGGAGCACCTGTGGCCATGAGCCTCAGATGGTTTTATCTGTCGCTGTGTTACAGTGATGGTAAACCTCATTCATTCTCTCTGTGCAGTTTAATGCAGGCCGCCTCAGGCAGTGAGACCCGGCTCATGTCTCCAGTGCAGGACTGAATTAGAGGGATTGTCTTTGATTTCCCCTTCATCAGTGTTGTTCATTATTTGACCCATTTGGATGGAGGCTGGTGTCCCTGGCTGTCCTTGCTCCAGCTGTGTTTGTCATTCAGGAGTTAACAGTGGTGGTGGACCTGTGTGCAGTTCCCCACGGGTGCTGCTCAGTGCAGTGTTCCGCAAACCGTGTTTAAAGGATCCAAAAATATATATATATTTATATATATATACATATATACACAGTCTGAAAACATCTTTAAAAAGCACATATATGCTTTTCAGACTGTAAAAATATGGACTGCATTTTGTTTTGCCTGTCTACTTTTATATAAGATAAATTTAAGCTGTGGATATTCTGCAAAACATCCCAAACCCCATCTGCGTTTCTCCCCAACCTTCCCCAAGTGTCTTTCCAACTAAGCTGTTGCATATTTCTATTCTTTCAGTTAATCTACAGGTTCTTCTTCCCTAGTGCGATATCGTCCAATAAGACGTCAGCTTACTATAGCCTGAAGTCCCCATTGCTTTCATCTCTGCTCTCTCATGAGCTCTTTTAATGGGATGTTGAATATTCCTGTTGTGTTTTGTTGCATTTATCTTCTCGGCTAAAACGACGTCTGTGTCAAGAGGGACTAAAGAGGCCCGTTCATGTCAATAACTGTATTTTTCCTCGCAGGCAGCTGAAGATGAGGTCTAATCAAATGGATATTAAAGTCACAATAGACTGCGCCTGCTATTACGAGCTGTCAAGTGTGCCTCTTTCTCTCAGAGATTAGTTTTTCCTGCTGAATATTTATACACTTACTGTAGGCTTAACCTCAGAGTCGATGGCTTTAGATTCCTCGTCTAACCTCTCGGCTCGTCTTTCCTCTGTATTAATTAATGCCGCTCGCTTTGCATGATACTGTTTTGGCTGATGCCTCATTCTGGTGCTTGCTAATGCTAATACCTGTATTTTAAATGTAACGCTGTGACTTTCAAGTGCAGTTCAGTGAATACTGCAGATTTGAGGGGAGTGTGTTTAATACTCGTGAACTCCATTAATATTATAAAATACAGAGCTGATCACCATAGCCCTATGAAACCAATACATAATATTCTTTCTTTCGTTTTACATTTACATTTACATTTGGGCATTTAGCATTTTATCCAAAGAAACTTATATTTAAGTGAAACATTTTATCAGTCTGTTTATCGGTTTAACACGTAACCTTCGCGTAACCTCTCTCTCTCTCATTGATCTGAACAGTTGAACTACAGGTACACGTGTGAATGTTGCTCGCCCGTGCACACGTCCTCGTTCCATGAGTATGAGATTGCTCAGGTGGTTTTCAGTGTGACACTGGGGTGTTCTGGTTGGTTGCTAGGTGATTGCTGTTTGTTTTCTGGTCCCTAAATAAGACTTGATCAAGCTTTGTTTGGACTCATAACTGTAAAGTATGTAAAGTATGTGGTGATGTTTGTGTTTACAGCAACCCTTGCATTGCGTTTACAAACAATAACATAAAATCTTGCGTAGTGGGGAAACTTGGAAGTATAAACCAAAATGATAGTTTAGTAATGATGTTTCCTTCTAATAATGTTGTGTGTGTCTGTCTCTCAGGTGTGGCTGGGGCTCCGCAGGCGCAGGGCCAGCCAAGGTGTTTGTCCACCATGGATGTTGATGAGGAGGAGAACATGAGTGAGTGATCGTTTCTCCTGAAACTCAAACCCTCTAACACACACACACACACACACACACCTGTCACACTCCCCCTCACTGGTGTGGCACTTGGTGAGCAGTTCACAGCTCCTCCCACCCATCTCACTGCCCCCACACTCGAACCAATCCCAGCGTCACTTCCTGTTGAGTATCAAGCTTTAGATGCTAGAAATCTGATCTTTAGATGCTAGAAATCTGATCTTTCGATGCTAGAAATCTGATCTTTAGATGCTAGAAATCTGATCTTTAGATGCTAGAAATTTGATCTTTGGATGCTAGAAATCTGATCTTTAGATGCTAGAAATCTGATCTTTAGATGCTAGAAATCTGATCTTTAGATGCTAGAAATCTGATCTTTGGATGCTAGAAATCTGATCTTTGGATGCTAGAAATCTGATCTTTGGATGCTAGAAATCTGATCTTTGGATGCTAGAAATCTGATCTTTAGATGCTAGAAATCTGATCTTTGGATGCTAGAAATCTGATCTTTGGATGCTAGAAATCTGATCTTTAGATGCTAGAAATCTGATCTTTAGATGCTAGAAATCTGATCTTTGGATGCTAGAAATCTGATCTTTAGATGCTAGAAATCTGATCTTAAACAAATCAAAACGCTTCAGTCCATCTCTTCCTGTCTCCAGTGGGAGGTTCTTGTCAGCAATAAGCTTCAGGGTGAACCAGACTTTATGTCAATAATCTTAAATCTGGCTGCATGAGACCGTCCCAGTTCTAACAAAATCTTAATTCTGTGCATTAATGTTATCAATGAAGCCCTGCTGGGCTCCAGAATGCTTTATTCTGCGTCTTTAGTCTCATTCAGTCTTTATTCAGCAGTGCAGTTAATAGAAAATCTGTGAATAGCAGGCGGGCAGGAAGAGTTGTTAACCCAGAGGAAATGTAACGTCTATTGTGCAGTCACGTACAGATGTCTGTTCTGAGACTTCTGACAATAGAGAGCCGTCATTCATTACAAATCCAGCCCGAGCAGACGCTTTCTTATTTAGATTTTCTGCTGATAAAGGTATTATGATATCTAGAAGCACGGCAGAAATATGCACTTGCAGTATTCCGACTTCAGGAGCAGGAAACTGTGGGATTGTGTGCCGTACTGCCGCTCGAGATTCTGCTGTAGATTTTCCGCTAACTTGAATATGACAGATCAACAGGTTGTTAATATGACTCAGACCATAATAACAGCAGATAATAAACAGAGTTGAATCTGTAATAATCACTGAAATGGTTCTACAACACTGATTGGTTTATTTGAGAAGTTTGAGAGAGATTCAGGGCTTTGTTTGTGTGTGTGTGTGAATAGAAAGTTTGATTAGCTCAAAATAAAAATCATTTTGTGTGTGTGTGTGTGTGTGTTTGTGTGCGAGAGATTTGGATATGTGCAATATAAAAATGTGAGACATTTAAAGGACACATTTAAATTCCAGAGTTTGTTGTCCTCTCTCTCTCTCTCTCTCTCTCTCTCCAGTTTATTTCTCTTGCTTTCACTCCTGACTCCCTGATTCTCCATCACTCGATACCTTCCTTTTCTTCTCCTCCTGTCTTGTACCCATCCCTCCCTCTCTCCTCCCTCTCTCCTCCCTCTCTCCTCCCTCTCTCCTCCCTCTCTCCTCCCTCTCTCCTCCCTCCCGTTACTGCTGCTGTTTACAGAGAGCTCATGCTGTGTTCACGGACGCTTCTCTCTCTCTCTGCCTGAGCACTGAAAGCAGTAACCTAGCGAGCTTTTGCTGAAGGATGTTATAAATGGAAATTTAGCCACAGTTCCATCAGCTTTGTCAACAGGACTCGATGATGTGTGTTTCATCATATAAAGCGTTCATCATATTTCACCCCAAACCCAAAGAAAAAATATGAAGAACTTGAAGCCTAAATGTGGAACATTTGTTTGCATCATGTTTTTTGCAATTTGTGGCATCAAATTATTTATTATGACGATTAAGCAGTTTTATCCCATCTTGTCATTTAGTTCTTCTTTCTTTGAGCTGGGCTGGAATATGATTCGCTTTATGTGACCGATTTTGTGGAAAAAGGTGGTTTCAGGTTTTCCACCCTGATTGGAAATTCTAGACAAGAAATTGGAAAACTGTGATTCCAGAGATTACATGGAAATGGAAAACTGTGTCCTAAACTGTAATAAAAATGTTAATAGTAAATCTATGTTTATGTGTTTACGCTATTTGAATATATAGAAAATAAAAATAGAAATATAACTTAATTATGAAACTAGTTTTGTTGGTAATATAACTATTAATCTGTTGGGGTGACCCTAAGAACAACCTAAAGAGCAAAGATTTTTAAAGCAGTGGATTTTCTTCCCCATTAGTATTTTGTTTGACTAACCAATGTAATGATAAATTTCACTTTAATTGCACGAACCATTGCCCGCAAAGCGAACACTCAAACTATACTTCAGATTAATTTAATGATTATGATCCTTCAAATTTTATACCCCATGGTCTTCCTTAATTATATTAACAGCTTTGTTTTTTTAGACTCAGTCTGATTTAATGATGTCTCACAAGATTAGTCTCAGAAGCATCGTTGGCACAAACAGGAAACACACATCACTTGTTCGGTTACAAAGAAAGATAAAGAAACTATAAATTTTACATTTACAAGATCCTGCAACGAAGGCGTTGTAAGTTACTCTTTCTGGGCACCGCAGGTTCGTGCAGCACTGACGTTAAGGAAAACCGCAACTTGGACAACGTGTCTTCTAAGGAAGGAGTCGGCCTGGTCGAGCAGCTGCCCAATGGAAGCGGAGGAGGGGGTCGCAAGCGCCCCCTGGAGGAGGGTAACAACGGCCACACGCATTCCAAATTCAGACCCAAGAAACGTAAAAAAACCCCAGGGCCGGTTCTGCCCAAGAACGCCCTGATGCAGCTGAACGAGATCAAACCGGGCCTGCAGTACAAGTTGCTTTCGCAGACGGGTCCCGTCCACGCGCCCGTGTTTGTCATGACCGTTGAGGTTAACGGACAGTTGTTTGAAGGCTCGGGGCCAACGAAGAAAAAGGCCAAGCTGAACGCTGCAGAGAAAGCCCTGCGCTCTTTCGTACAGTTCCCTAACGCTTCCGAGGCTCACCTGGCCATGGGCCGCACATTAACAGTCAACACGGACTTTACCTCCGACCAGGCTGACTTTCCTGACATGCTCTTCAACGGGTTTGAGACTCCCACCCTCCCCGAAGAAACCTTTTTTCTGGGCTCCAATGGAAACGGCTCGTTAAACCCGCTGGGAGAGTATCCCCTACCGCAGGCGCCAGGCGGTAACAGTCTTGCACAGGCGCCCCTGCCGCCGCCCTCCTCCTTCACCTCCTCGTCCAGCGGCAAGAACCCCGTCATGATTCTGAACGAGCTGCGGCCGGGCCTGAAGTATGAGTTCGTGTCAGAAAGCGGGGAGAGTCACGCTAAGAACTTTGTGATGGCAGTGACCGTGGACTCGCAGACGTTTGAAGGGTCGGGCCGGAATAAGAAACTGGCCAAAGCCCGTGCAGCCCAGGCGGCTCTGTCGGCGCTGTTCAACATGCAGCTGGACCAGACGCCGTCCCGCCAGCCCATCCCGAGAGAGGGCCTGCAGCTGCACCTGCCCCAGGTAAAGATCTTTACCGAAACCTCAGCACAGAAAATGAATTCTGCCAAACACTCTGTGTGGTCTGTCTTTTTTCTGCTGTATAACACAAGGAGTAGTTTAGAAAATTACAGTTTTTCCATAAACATGGTTCTGATTGATGCTGTATGTCACTAATATTCTGCCTAAATGATTGTGTTATACAGAAGAAAATACATCTTGGTTTGTGTAATAGGGTAAAAAACAACCACATGTAATGCAGCGGCCGAAGGTCCTCCTCTGACGCAGGTGTACATTGCACACATTTTTAAACGCAGTGCAGACATAAAAACTATTGAGGTCTGCCGTGTGAAGTACCTCCAAGACTTTTTTCCCCACGGTTTATGAAAGTTACATTCATAATAAATGCTTACACACCAGTAAAGTAACGGTCAGGAAAGTTGGTTCATGGTCTGGAGATATTCAGACCTCAGATGAGAAACGTGACGTGAGCAGGTTCCATTA
This sequence comes from Botia almorhae, assembly GCA_036877575.1. Classification (NCBI taxonomy): domain Eukaryota; kingdom Metazoa; phylum Chordata; class Actinopteri; order Cypriniformes; family Botiidae; genus Botia; species Botia almorhae. The sequence goes on from JAZGTJ010000254.1 coordinate 131,506, forward strand.
CAAAGCAAGAAATAGTTAAAAGTTCTAGACGTTTCTCTGCAGAAGATGCTGTTTTCTTAATGAACTCATCTAAACTTTTTAAAGGCTTGTGCTGCAGCTGATCTGTGTTGGAAGTCTGATTGTATCTTTAGTCTGTTCATTATCTGATGAATTTCAGATGAAATCGGCCCTTCACATCTCATAACGTTTGATTTGATGTTTCTGAGCTCTTTAAGTTTATCTGAGATTTTTCTCCAAGTCTTTACAGAAACAAAGGCTAATAAACCTCAAGATTCATTTAACTGGAAGTGAACTGTATATATGTGAATATATTTGTGTGTGTGTGTTTTTTAATCAAAGGAATGATAATTTTTGCCAGACAGCCGTTGTTTAACCAAGTGAATTTAAAACTTGAAATGAGCTTCAGATCTTTAAAGAACTAAGATACTGGTTCACAGTTTTCTGCGTTTCAGAAGTTTTACACTTTTGCAATATTCAAAAATCTTCTTTATATCAAATCGCCAGAAATCATTGAAACTTATATAAAAGGAATATTGAGTATCGCCCTCCCCAACAGTGAGTGGAAATAGCCAGAAGTCTGACGTTTGTTTGAAAAGACATTTATTTACACATTTCCAAAATCCTCTTAATCCTGCTTTTGAGATAAGGCCAGTCCTGGAAGCTGCCCAATCTTAATTAACATCTTTTTCTGAACCGTGTCAAAACAAGAAGGTTTGGTTTCGGCCTGCCCACTACCTGTCCGTTACGAGCAGGCCTGTAGCTGTCGTCTGTCTGCGTGCCTGACTGATACAGGAAGCTCATTATCCGTCTCTGATATGATTCCACGAGTTGTGTAGGTGTTTGTTTTATCCAGATGACATGTTAAATAGACATTCAGGAGTAAAGATCTTTAAGGCTGTTCTCAGATCAGAGATGGAAGGATCAATGAGACAGTGGTAGGGTTAGATGTTAAGACAAAAATCAAACGGTATAAATAATTGTAATTATTTGCCGTAATGGTGTGTACCAGGATGTAGTTATTTGACAGTGTTTCATACTCCTCAGTCCTACAGTATATACTGCAGCAGGCATTAAAAATGTGTTATGTGTCTTTAAACTGTTTCTATCATTCCTAAATGTGTGGTGTCAGCTTTTTCTGTCCAGAAAAACTATGAACTATGTTTCATAGTTCACTTCCCTGCGAGTCTCTGAGCTCTGTCAGTGTGCAGTTGAGTTTACCGTCAGTTCTCCCTCAGAGCTGATGGTATATGAAAACAAATAAAGCTGAAAATGTGTTGAATCATGAAAGTAAAGCTCAGCCGCCCGTCTCAGATAAAATATCCCAAACACGCTCCGTTTGGAACGTCCATTAGCCGCCTCCGACCAAGTGACTCTGAAGTATTAGGGAAGTAACGTTAGACTAATGTATCTAATTCGTGCCCGTTCCACCATCGGTTTCTCCCCGGCATAATCATTTTCCAGCATATTAACAGGGAGCTTAAGGAACGTGGTGGGTCGTGTTAAAAACGTCTGAGGTGCTTGGAGAGCGTCAATGAAATATTGATATTACACTGCAGTGGTGGAGGGTGAATCTGAGGTCTACAGTAAATTCTGCCGTACAGTCGGCTGGAGGGAGTCATGCTCTTATGTGTACCATCAGATTCTGTCTGTTCATAATGTGAATCATGTAAATTGGTGCTTAGTATTTGGTGTGAAATGGAGTTAAATGCTGTTCACACACACACATACACTCTTAAACACACTATATATCTACGTGTGTATGTATGTATATGAATGTGTTTGTGTTTGTATACATTATATGTGTGTTTATATATTTATATACATAACGTGTGTTTGTGTGTGTGTGTGTGTGTGTGTATGCATGAAAGAATTATGAACTGTGAGGCAAAGAACATGTTGAAGTAAACACAGTAAGTTTCTACAGTGTCCTGTGGAATGAAACCTGTAGGTTCTGACTGTTCCATACCATCACAGACGTGGAGTTGTATTATTAATGCTGTTCTTGTTTAAATTCTGACAGCTGTGTGATCTTCTCCAGGTTCTTGCAGATGCTGTTTCCCGTCTGGTTGTGGACAAATTCAGCGAGCTGACCGACAACTTCTCCTCTCCACATGCACGGCGGAAAGTTCTGGCTGGAGTTGTCATAACAACAGGTAGAGTTCTGCGCCGGATTGGCCGAAATGACTCGTTATGAACTGGTTCTTTTTAATGAATCACTTTATGAAGCCTAAAACCTTTAGAATGTTTTTGTGATTAATTTGACTCAGTTTAATAAGTCTTTCGCTGATTGATTTAGTCTGAATGTTCTTAACTTGCTCTCTGAACTGCAGTGCTTTATTTTTATCTTGTCCAGTTGAAAATAAATCACTTACTGTGTCATAGTTCATGAGGCTTGAATCATTTTAATAAAATTATTAATAATTGTTAGGAATCAGCACAAGAATTGAATTATTTTGAATGATCTTTTTAAGTTCTGTGTTATTGAATGCTAGTTATATAGCTAGCGATTCTTTAGCGGATGCTTTTGTCCAAAGCGATGTACAAATGAGACGGCATGTAACATTTGAACATAAAAGCCAACAAGCCTCGTCCACAAGCTACATTTACAGGTGAGAATAGTTCAGTCCAGGTTTGATTTCTTTCACTTTAAACTCAGGCACTGATGTCAAAGATGCTCAAGTCATCTGCGTCTCCACGGGAACCAAGTGCATAAATGGCGAGTACATGAGCGACCGGGGCCTGGCGCTGAACGACTGTCACGCTGAAATCATCGCTCGCCGCTCGCTCATCAGATATCTGTACATGCAGCTGGAGTTCTTCCTCAGGTGAGACTTTATCATCATCATCTTCATCACTGTACCTACAGTATAGACTTAATCATGTGTCAGTATTCCTTTAGCATGATACATGTTTAGCCCTGCTAGCTGACGTTTAAAGAATCACGTTTATATAGGATATGAAAGTGTTTTTTTATTCAAGTATGTTTAACTGAATTTTAAACGGGTTTAAACTTCAAAGTTCTGTTTCGAAATCAAACTAACCTAATAACTTAATTATATCAAACTAGTTAAAATATTCTGACTTTAATCCATGAGTAGAGCACTTCACTGACTCAGGGATAAAAAATTAATGTTTGATTAATGAAAAAAAACATTAATGTTGGCTTAATGTTGGACTCAAAACTAAATGTGTTATTCCTCATTTTTTGCTTTTTTCCTGCTTTTCAATGTAGCAACAATAAAGCGGAACACCAGAATTCCATATTTACGCAGTGTGAGAAGCGCGGCTACCGGCTGAAAGATAATGTCCAGTTTCATCTGTACATCAGCACGTCGCCCTGTGGAGATGCTCGGATCTTCTCCCCTCACGAGGCGGGCGTCGAGGGTGAGAGAGAATTAACCTCAGCTGTTCAGTCACGGCCTCTTTTAAAGCTTCTATAAGTGATCGCCGCTGGACGTGAATTAGGGCTTTATTTTATTCAACACCTTGTTGATGATCAAAACCTAATCGTCGCATTCTATTAAGATCCGAACGGCTGCCCTTATGATCAGGTCTCATGTCATTACAATTTCATTCCACTCGTCTTACAGCATTTCAAAAACAAATTTCATCAGCGTTTTTAATTAGCTGACTTTGTTGTTTCCGCGTGTGGCCTGATTAATTTTGCTCTTGAGTGTTGCATTTAAATCATTTTGTGTTCCGCCACTTCACAGCATCGTATGCGCTGCAATTATTTAGCTGTTGAATCAAAACCGCGACAGCAGGACACAGTTGCTCTTCTCTGTGTTAGCCTTTTTACTTGATTAAACCTCTCGGCTGGTTTGGTAAATTAACACTCTTGAAATAGTACCTGTAGGGGTTCGACGTTTGTTTCTACAGTCGTTTGTTTCTACAGTCGTTTGTTTCTACATCTGTTTATTATTTTATAATTCAAACCGTGATGAAAGATAAAACTGTGGCGCATAGCAGGAAATGACCTGGTTGTGTTTATCTGTTCGAACCTTAGACCAGGGAGACAGACACCCAAACAGGAAGGCAAGGGGCCAGCTGAGGACCAAGATTGAGTCTGGAGAGGGGACCATTCCAGTGCGCTCCAGCAACACTATACAGACGTGGGACGGAGTTCTCCAGGGAGAACGGCTGCTTACCATGTCATGCAGTGACAAAATTGCAAGGTAGCGCACAGAAGTGCCACTTCTAAACGTACCAAACTGCCTTAATGTTCGGTGCTTGCGTAACCTCTTTATTAAAATCATCTGTTAATCGTACTGCACTACAAAAAACATTTCATTGCTACGTCTCTATTATAAATAGAGTTTTATGAATTTTTATAGAGGTTTATGAATTAAATTGGCCATTGGCTTTTACCCTGCATTGTAATTGATAGACTGCGTACTTGAAATAAGGTGCAAAGGATCAGAACTGCTGTTTTTAACCCCAGTTAAATAAGAAAGAGGAGAGTATTAGCAGCTAGCGTTTATCCTGTGGGGTCAATATGGTGATGCCGTCGGTCCCTGCCACCCGACAGCTGTGAGCACAGAGATAAGGAGGTGTCAGAGTCAGCTGTGAGCACAGAGATAAGGAGGTGTCAGAGTCAGCTGTGAGCGGAGAGCTCAGGTCTTGTCACTGAGAGTGGAGACCCGGTGTGCACCTCCACACACACACACACACGTCACTCGAGACACAAACAATTCAGCCTCATTCTGCGGTCTTAACACACTCAAAGTCATTCATATGCACTTTTATTATTATTACTATTGTGTTTTTGCACCGGCTCTTTAAAATAATATATTTTATTATATATATATATATAAATATTGCATACTAATGTGAGTTGGGCAGTATGAGAAACAGCTTACTACACACACACACACACGTTTTTGCATGTATGCATTTTATAGACACTTTATCCAGTGTGACTTACAGTGCATTTAAGATACAGTGCAGTACAGGTGTTTCCTGGGATTCGAACCCACAACCTTTGCGCTGCTAATGCAGTGCTCTACCGATTGAGCTACAGGTACGCTTACTGTAACTCATAATCATAATATAGTTATTCGTTCTAGTAATTTGTAATAGAAAAGAATAGCTTAATACTCATCTTAGTAACAATAATAATGTGTTTATTTATGATTTCATAATCCAAATAATTAAATACTTAGATTGATCAAAGATTGTTCATTTCATGATATTTTTCATTTCTTTTTTTATTTGGAACTGGATTATTAACACGCACTATAAATAGGAAGTCTGGGACAAGCGCAAAAACAGGTTCACATTATTTAACGGAGAACTGAATTGGAACAAAAGCCACTAAAATGGCTTTCACGCGTGCGCACACCTCATCAGATACTATGAATGATTATGTGTGTTTGTAGCTTCTGTTGGCGTTTCATGTAGATGGTGTCGTTTTCATACTGGATTGTTTGTTGATTTAGTTTCAGTGCTGTTGTTTTCGAGGCTCACGGACGAGTTGAAACGTTCATTCACACCAAAACTGATGTTTTATCTCTCAGTCAAGGCAAAGCAGCCCATTTCCAGAGATCAATGACTGTGGCCTGTTGATTAAACCTCAGCCTCTCCTCTTCCAGGGCCAGCGCCTGCTCTAGGTGACAAGATTTAAACCTCACACTGGGACACATAGGGGTGGAGGGTCTCTGTCCACCCGCCCTCATCTGACAGTTCCAAACAATGCAATGTTTACAGTTTTGACTGAAAAGAGAGAAAATATCAGTACAGTGTAGTTGGTACATACTGTATTAGTGTCATATATTAACTTTGTTTCAGTCTGGTGTGTTAACCTTTTTTTATCCAGTTCTAATTCAGTTTCCCAAAACTGAATTAAGTTTAAATTAAATGAAATTCAAATTGTGTCTGTAGGTTTTGATTATATGATCGTTATAGATACTTATATAGATAATTAGATAATACAGGTAAAGACTTACACTTCATAGAATAATTTTAACAAAATGTTCATTACACCTAAAACTGCAAAATGGCGCTAAATATGTGGCAGAACTGCATGAGCTGTGATTAATAGTTTAACATGTCGGTCAGACAGTTTTTCTGTCTAAATTGACAAGACTAGTGCATGACTAACAAAGCTGTCGGTTCACCAGTGGCAAAAGTTGTGTCTGTCTGGCATTTGAGGCAGCTGATTGGTCAGGCTGTGGACGACTGCTCCAATCACTCGAGCACGGCTTCTTTTGAGCAGCATACAGCAGGTGTTGTTTTGGGAGCAGATTTGGGCTTGATTAGGCCCTTTGATTGTGTACTGCAGGAGGAGACCAGTGCGTGAGTCTGGCTGCTGTGAAGACACAAACGACGTGCTTTGAAAGAACCGCGCTAATGAAACAATTCATTCACTCTGGCTTGGATTTTTCTATACCAAGCGTTTGAAACTCGTTTGCGTCTGGGCAGCTGGTCAGATTGCTTTTCTTGCGTGCATGTTTTGTGCTTCCCACCCTAAGGATCTCTCACATTCTGTAAATCACTTTGTGTAGTTTCCTGATTGTCTTGTACATGCAATCTGCAGTACATGGTAATTTTCGGAGCGTTTAGGGTAGAACACGTGAGATCAGGATTTCAAACTCTGTTTCATTATGTCTAAAAGTGCTTCAGGTAAAAGATTATATTAAAGTCTAACCAGAGCAGTTTCTGTACGACTATGAAAGCATAAACCAGACACTTCGGCTATAAAGACAAACCTGTGTTATCATTTTCCCTACTTTTGGGATAATTATGTAGGTAATATAGATAAAAGGCAATGCTGGATTAAATGAACTTAAATTTAATTTAAGTCATTTAAATATTTTTTTATTTTGTACGATAAACAGTTGTGCTACTGTGTTGGTTTGCCAGTTGGGATTCTATAAAGCTTTAAACAATGCGCTTAATAAATAAAATCGCTAATATTATTAGTATTATTGTTGTTTATTTAAAATGTATAAATGATTGTCATATTTGAATACCTGTTATGATTGTGATTTCTATTATTATTGTAAATATGATTCTGATTAATGTTGTTGTAATAGAGAATCACAGCTGCATTGCGTCTGTGGGGTGTTTCTGCAGGTGGAACGTGGTGGGTGTTCAGGGCTCTCTGATGAGCTACTTCACTGAGCCCATCTACTTCTCCAGCATCATTCTGGGCAGCCTGTATCACGCCGATCATCTCTCACGAGCCATGTACCAGCGCATCGCTGACATCGAAGACCTGCCCCAGCAATTCTCGCTCAACCGGCCCCTGCTCAGCGGTGAGAGAGCCTCAGCCAACCGGCTCGCTTTTTCACTCCAAATCACCCGTAATGCCGCTGATGTCCAATTATATTACCATTTACTAGATGGCCAGTTTCCCCACACTCACCTTCAATTTCCTAACTGGTGAGGAATTACTGGAATTGAGAGACTCATCCTTCATCTTGGCCTCGCACTGAAGGCCTGTTGAATTCCCAGATTCCCAGCTGATTTCTCTTATTTAAGCAGATCATTCGCTGTCTGGTAAATCACAAGGAGGAATTTGACCACAGTATAAAAATATATATAATATATTTTCATATTATACAAAATATATAATGGTATAATTTATAATTTAATCCAAAGTCTATTGTTCTGGAGCAAAAACTGGGTTCACTCTAGTTTACACTTAACTAGTTTTAGTTTTAACTTGAAAACAGTAACAAACGACAGCATTTAATTCATTTCACAGCTGAAATGCACGGCAGATTTTGCTGCAGGTTACATCAGATTCCCAGGAGAACATGCTTACAGCTGAACCTCTCCATTTGATGATGTGTTATGGGAGGTTGAAGCACAACAGGCCGGTACTCAAACCCTGCTTCAGAATTATAGATGGACTGAGAGAAGAGCCCTTCTGTGTGTGTGTAAACCATCTAAACTCCTCGTTCAAACTCTTACTGTTTCATCCATGTAGGAAGGAACCGTGTGGAGCAGTTTAAACTGTGCAGAGTGTAAGATGTGTCCACAGAAACACATCATCACCAGTCAGACATTTGATCTCGCTCAACGAAATGTTTAAAGCAGTTTTCTCAATGGGTTAATACGAGCTTTAGAGTGCTCATTGAAAAGCTGTAAATAAGAGAGAATTTTTCTTGAAATAAGTCACACTGTAGACATGTTTCCAGTGAATATCTGGCATATAATGACGTTTTTCTAGCTTTGCTCTGAAATATTTCATGGGCCCAAGTTTTGTGAGTGTTTTAATAGAGAAAGGAAACGCTCACAAGCCAAAGTAATGACTCAGAAATTTATTGGCTGCAGAATATAGAACCTCTCGCGTTAAATAAATCCATCGAATGAAAGAACCGTGATCGTGTTCAGTCGTGTTTCGCTGATTTTATTTAACAATAGAGGCATTGAAACATTTAAAGGTAAGATGAGGAATATTTGTAAGGAAATACCGTTGCTAGGTAACGTCATCGACATGAAACTGACGGGTGTGCCTCGAAGGTGAAGCAGAGGAATCAGGAAGTGCCCGTCTTTGGTTCAGCTTTCTGCTGTGGCTTGTGTATTCACAGGCATCAGTAACGCGGAGGCACGGCAGCCAGGAAAAGCTCCCAATTTCAGTGTGAACTGGACTGTAGGAGACCAGGCTCTGGAAGTCATTAATGCCACCACAGGCAAGGATGACATGGGCAGACCCTCTCGTCTGTGTAAACACGCCCTGTACAGCCGCTGGGTGCGACTGCACTCAAAGGTAAACTTTCCTGAAGTTTCTTCAGTACTGAATGAAAGATCTTCTTGACTGTTTTTTTCTCTACTGAAAGAAACAGTTTAAAACAAGCTGAACTGTTTAAAACAAGCTGGACTGTTTTGATGATTTTACAGGAAGTTAGAAACGACTAAGCTTAATTTTTTTGTAACTTAGTTGTAATAATTTTGTTTTTAGGTGGGAGTTTTATTACTATTTTGAGTTATATTCTATGATTTTATTATTAGATTTTATGTATTTTGGTTTAAATTTTCCTTTTAGTTTTCCTTTTACAGTTAATAATTGTAGTGCCTCATCTTAAACACAAGTTTCTAATTTTCGTTTAGGTTAGGTTTTGCAAATATAATTTATTATAATAATTTAATTTATTAAAAATTATTTTCCTATATTTTATATATGATGTCAGTTGACAAAAATGTTTTCATTAAGTTTTAGTAAACTATAATAACCTTATGGAGTTTGGTGCAATGCATTATGGGATTACCCCCACTGTGATGCTGTGATGCTGCCTTACAGTCTGTCTGTTTCAGATCGAGTCAGATTGTTTTATCAGACAGCCTGTAAAAATACTCTGATTTAAAATTCTTTCTGTGGACGTGAGCGCTGTCTTCTCTCTGCACAGCTATCGTCCACCCTGCGGATCAAAGCGGCCAAGCCCAGCTCGTACCACGAAGCCAAACAGAACGCAGTGGAGTACCACACAGCAAAGCAGACGCTCATCAAGGCCTTTCACAAAGCGGGTCTGGGTGCCTGGGTGAAAAAACCCATCGAACAGGACCAGTTCTCTCTGAACTCTTGAAGGGAACAAACAAAGACCGGGACATGACAACAACCAGCTGTTAATATTTCACTTGATGTGTGTGTGTGTGTGCGTGTGTGTGTGATGGTGTTTGTTCTCAGACAAACCAAGAACCCTTTAGCATCTGGAAATGTTGCTCTTTGTGTGAACTCATGCCTTTTAGTTTGTAATGCAGAAGCAGATTGTCATTTAAAGCTCTAATCCGTAACTTTTGCATCTTCATCGCCACCTCTGTCGGAAACATGAAATTGCAGGTTACTTGTGGAGTTACTTTCTGAAAGGGAAAGACAAGTTTAAATTCTAAATATCGGCTGTAAGAACAAGCTACAGTCTTTGTAGAGTACTCGGACATGCAGTATAGTAGCTGGATCTTCTTTTTGTTGACAGATGGATATTTCCTGCTAAATCGGACCGGACAGCTGAAATTATAAATCGTTAATATAAACTTACTGTTGCGAATCGAGGTAAGGTAGAAAGATTGTGTTGAACACTGATCTGTAATGTACTTGCTCAATAACTGATTTTTGACCATCTTAACCACAAAAAGTTACGGATTGCAGCTTTAAATTAGTGTTTGTTTGTTTGTTTGTTTGATTGTTTGTTTATTTGTTTTGAAGGTAGTGGCATTAGTCTACACCAGACAGGAAGTCGTGTCAGATTTAACTGGAAAAATGTTGTTAGATTTTATTTGTTTTGTTTGGTTTTGTGAGAATGGGGTTATTCTGAAAAAACGTGATGCCATAAACGCACGTCACATGGTTTCCAGGTGGACCACACAGCTGTACACAAAGAGTTTGAAGGTTTTCTGGTCCAGCCTATTCTAATGCTGGCTCACCTTTTCAAGCATGATTCTCCTTCATATGCAAAACAGAAACATATTTATATTTTTTATTCTGATTCTTCTCAATCTAGGAGGGGGAATCATTTAGACTTTACAGCATGGTCCCTTTAGATAGACACTCTTTTGTCAAAATTTTACTGTAGATTTAGCCGACATCGTCTTTCTAGTCTAAATAGATTTTAATTTGACCTTCTAGGAAAACTTTCATCTGCATATGGTTTCTTAAGATCTTGGAAACGTAAGCTGCATTCCCAAATGGTTTCATTATGAATCAGGAAACTGAGTCGTCTTGTTATTGATGCAACCAAAGTGCGTTGATGTTATTAAACAATGTTTTGGATATTTCCCTGAGGTCTTAAATGCATGTATGTATTTTGTGAGGCGCATCGGATTCAGGCCTCACTCGAAGCCTTTTATCCGGTTAAAATACTTCACTAGTCCATTGAAATGAATCTTTTTAGAAGCCCCTACTTTTCCATTGAGGTGTTTTACACTGACTGTGGAGATAAAAACAGATCACACCGACAGCAGACGTGTCAGTGACGCTGATTTGCTGGTGTGATGAAATGACCTGCATGTTAAAGGAGAAGTCCACCCGGAAATTCAAGTTTTTTCAGTGTTCCAAATCAAGTTCTTTGTGTCATTCCAAAGCGGAATGCTTAATCATTTGGTGAAACAAAAAACAAGAATTATTGAGGAAAGTTTTTCCCATCTAAGGGCAGTTGATAGCGACCGTGGATGTCAGCGTGACGTGGTAGTGTCGTAGGAGTGTCGTGGGAGTGATGTGGGAGTGACGTGGGAGTGTCGTGGGAGGGACGTGGGAGTGAGTACATAATGATGCAGTTAAACCGGCTGGACTTTTCCCTGATCGTTCACGTTACACGTTATCACGAACAACTCGTCGCAGGTCTGAGCGCAGGGCATGCGTGAGAAATTTTAAAGATGATGGACTGATCTGAAAAATGATGCATGTTTCTTATTCATAAACCACCTCAGCATGCAGAGGAGGGGCCGGGAGTTACAGGGGATTTTGTCCTTGTATTTGTTTGATTTTTTTTTCGCTCATAAACCCCCGAATGCATGCATTCCTCCACAAAGACTGTTTCTGTAAATCTAAGTTTTCCTAAAGTCCTTGAGGATGAGGTTTCCTCTCTGGAGACTTCTGCTGTACAAGGTTCTGAGCCGAGAGCGCAGGCTCTCTTTGATTTATGGCTTACCCAGTGCTGCATGTTTGACTGGTAAGGTTACAGAGAACTTTGAAACGGACCTGTTTTAAACTTTCTTTTTTTTTTTTTAAGTTGGCCGTTGGTGTTCACATTCGTGATACAAGAGTATTACGGTAAAAATCTATAATAAAAATTGGATATATAACCGTAGTAATCCAGTCACATTGTAGTTAGATTTGTCACAAAAAAGTGGACAAACATGGCAGCCTTAGTCTTAAAGGAAAGGTTCACCCAGAAATGACAGTTCAGCGTACTGATTTGGAGTTTCTTTTTTGCAGGAACTATACCATTAAACCCTCAGTTTACAGTATTGATGCTTTACTGTATTCATGAGGTACATGCACCCCACAGCCCGCTTACATTCGTTTAACAGCACCAGGTTTTAAAGGTGCTCCCTTTTCATACCTACAATGGCATCAGGTTTCTCGAGTGGAATTGTTGAGTTTAAATCTTTTAAAGAAACCAGCAGTGTGTGTCTGTGTGTGTGTGTGTGTGTGTTTGTTTGTTTGGGAGTGAGTTCGTCTTGCGCACCTGCTGCTGAGCCAAGATGGCCATTCTGCAGAGACGTCGAGGCTAAAGGACGTGGAGATGCTGTGCAATGTTCACCAAAGATGTCGATTTTATTTGTCCTTTAAACAATGAAACAAATGGAGACTGTTTTTTAAAGACCAGGACGTTAAAGGTGCAAAGATTGTTCAACATTTTACAGTTTTGCCTCGAGTTTTGTTCGTTCGTTCACTATTGTCATTTTAAACATGTATGACATGTTAACATGTTTGAGTTGGTTTCTGGGACTTGCTCACAAGTCTCAAAGTTCTTGTCAAAGGTGGATGTACAGCTGTAAATATATTGTGACCCTCTCAGAGACCGATACAGGCGACTATTTGCATACAGTACGTGTTGCTAATATTTCCAGTCTTCACTCAAAAAGCAAAATACCTTTTCGTTCAAGGTCTTCATTCAGAGCAGAAAAACATACAGAGGAAAGTGGCTCCTGTGGCCTTGTACAACATGGTCGTGATTCGGGCGGTAATGCGTTTCTGAAGGGCCCCTACAGTATGAGCGCACGGGGAATCTACAGTACTGTACTGTAATGATTAATGGCGGTAGAGTTCCACTCCCTCCGCTCTAATGGAAAAGATTACGCCCTGAAATTAATGAGCACAGTCAGTTCTGCATAATTGTGGCTCAGCAAAAAGTTCCTTTTCTGCGAGTGACACTTCTCAAGGACAGCAGACTTGTGGGATTTTTTGGCATCATCCTTGATTTTTTTTTTTTTCCCGTCAACTTACGGCTGTCAGAAGTTTTCTTCGGCTGTCTGCTTCTGCCGTTACGAGAGAGTTTAGGAGGCACGAGATGCCAATAATGATGTCATAATGTACTCGGTCTCATCCGAGCCAAAACTTTTATTCTGTTCATTTGATTTAGTTTTTGGGGGGGAGGGGGAAACTGAGCCGTGTGTTTGCAAAAAGTCCTGACTTTCTTCCTCTTCTGGTCCCGGCCAGCCCGTTTCTAAACGTCTTGTGATTTGGTGACTGTACAGTGGAGTCCGGCGGCGGTCCGGCTGCGAGTCGAGGCCCGACCCGATCCAGCTCAATTTCGGTCCGCTCCGTCTTTTGCCTGTCCTTCGTAATATCCACATGGGTCACCTGCATGAGCTACTTCACTGAAACTGCACCCAGCATGATGACATACTTTGAAAATGGACCTGTATGTAGAAAAAAACGGAATAAAATAGATCTATATATACATACGAAAAAAGAAATGAATAAAAAAGATCTTAGTTTATCTTTGTATATTGTTGTTGTTTTTCCTGACTCTTGTTTATTTAAAGTGTACATGTGTGTTTCTACTTAACCATAGATTGGGGACAAATCTGTACTCAGAAGTCAGCAAACCCTGACAAATCTGAGCAATATAAAAATATATAAAAATATAATATATTCATTTATAAAAACAATAGAAGTTTATGGAATGTCCCAATTAAGATAAGTAAAGTGTGTGCGCTCCCCCTTTAAATGCTGCCTAGATAGCTCACACAATCGTGAAGCAGAACGTGTGTGTGTGTGTGTGTGTGTGTGTGTGTGTTATAGAAACATCCCAGCACACTGTAAAACAACAGCACACTAGCTAAATTTCCTGATGACACACCGTTACTATCTAGGGACTGAAAAGCAGACGACTGTTGCTGTTGTTTCTCACAGTCAGAAACGCTGCTGTTCTCACTGCTGCAGACAGAGCACCAGTCAAAATGTGGGAAACCACTGCAGTCGTTCACTCAAGCCACTGGAAAGTTTGTTAAGGTTTCTTTAGGACACGACTTCCATAGTTTCTTTAATCCCTTGAGGTGGACACAACTTCAGGACTAACCAGGTATTACAGCTAGTCATCAAACCTGGTGACAACCGGGTGCCAGTGTTTGTTGTGGTGTTTCCCTTGTGTTACTGCCCCTCTGATAAATGCTTTATGTCTCATTGAGCTTTGCAAAGCTGTCGCATGTTGTGCTTCTTTTAATAATGAATCAGTAGCCACTGGCACATATAGACTCATGAACCGAGTCCATCCACTGGGATCTGCTGGTGATGTGGTTAGAAACTAGAAGCCCTGAGGCTTCTTGCTCATGCTTCAGCACACAGATACATGATGTTCCAAACTCTCCTCAGTGCAACAAAGAGTGAAGAGCTGAGATACAGGAAGCTGACATGACGTCCAGGCCATACTTCACCCCAAACCCAATAGACAGAAATGCACAATTATATTTAGTCTTAATTAAAATCTTTGGACTTGTTACAGTAATGAGAATTGTTTTTAATCATTCTGGCTATATTTTCATGAGATTTACAATCGCGAAACATAAACATTGTCCCTATTACACAGTTTGTCAGGTAACGCAACAATGTCTCCGAGCATCGGGACAAAATGTCCGTACTGATTTTTAAAGTGTTTCTGGATTCAAGAACATCCTGAAGCCCACCTCGTTCTGTCATCCATAATGAAGTTGTTTTGGTCATTAGCTCTCTTCTCCCTGAGGTGACTCTGGGATTTTTCTCACTGGTCAGCTTAATGGAGCTGGAGCTGCTGGTTCGGGCACTGTGTTTCTCAACAGATGGAGTTGTTCTCCTCCGAACACCTCCACCTGCCACGCTTACTGCTTCAGTTCCCTTCCCCCCATTAACTGTACTGCAGGCGTCCCTACAGCCCAGATTTCATCACAACCTTTAAAATGTTTTGCTTTAAAGAAACTTAAGCATGTTGTCAGGACTATTACAAGAAAGTCACCATGCAGGCGTGTGAAGTACCGGAGTAAATTTCTGGGTGGCTTGGCATACATGTATCATGTAGGACAAGATGAAAAGGTTTTAAGTTTATATATAAGTTTATATATGTCGAATATCATTTGTTATTCAAACCCTCAGTGTACCGCTGAAATATTTAGTCTCTTGTTGAAATCTTTCGTGTCAGCTGAGTCCACGATTTATGTATATGTACTTTTACTGCTTTTTTTTATTGTTATTGCACATCAACTGTATATCAACATTTTCTGCATATATAACCTACAGCAAACGCTTTTCTGAAAGTCACTCGTCTGGTCTTTATGAGTCCATATACCGAGCTGATATGGCCGCAGTAAAAGTCGTCATTCTCTGGAGATCCTTATTCAGACGGACCTGCAAAGTTTCAGGCAAGCACACCTATCCAGTTCGGCTTCAAAATGAAGACCGGCCGCCTTAAAAGATATCATACATCAACAGATTGCATTCCAGGACACAATAGGACCTGCGCTCATTCAAGGCCCAGATTTCCATTTCAATTTTCTGCCCAGTGGAGTTGATGTATGTGGCGAATCGCTCCACAGCCTCTCTCTCCGCCGGCTCGTTCCATCTTCGCACCGTTTATTAGCCTGGATTCCCGGTGACCTTGTCTCGCCGCGCGGCGCGCTGACGCCGCACCTGCTGTCACAGAGAGCAAAGAGAAGCGCGGTATGAGACGGGGCGCAAACCCCCGGACATTACACTTATCTGCCTGCAGCACACTTCAATTTGGTCTGAGCCCTGCATCTGTGGCCCATTTCAAGTTGTTGGTTAAACTTCAGCTTTCCCCTGTGGACGGACGGACGGACGGATGGCACCGTGCCTTCCCGACTCCTGATTCAAAACCGGGATTGTTGCATGAAAATATTGTTATTGTAGCTGAGGTTGTTTCATTGTTATTGTCATTGTAATAAGCTGCTGTTTGTTTCTTTGTTGATGTTATGTAAACAAATTCCTAACCTAATTATTACATTTTAGCTTGTGATGGGCCCAAGGAAAGTTACAAGTCAAATATTCATCTAACAATGTATGTTTTTCTCACTTCAGATGATAAACTCTATAGATTGACACTAAAGATAAAATCAGAGACTCTTGACTTGAGCCAGTAAGTGACCACTGACACCCCCAGAATATCTCTGCAGGGAACCACCCAGCTAACAGGGAACACTCTCAGAAATGTGGCTAACGTTCTTCAAACGTTCTCTAAAATGTTCTTGCAGTAAAATTAGAACAATTGTGGGGTTATATATCATATTTAATCAAAAAATGTTGTTCCTAAGTTGTTAGTGAAACATTTTAAAAACATTTTAATTAGAATTAAATTAGAATTTTAAAAAGTTTGAATAATGTTCTTATAACCTACATTTGATAACAATGATTTGTTGATAAAAATGATTGATAACATTTAAAAAATGTTTTGAATGTTCCCAGAACATAATGTTTTTGTTACTTAACGTTAGGGAGATGTTTTTACAACCTAAAAGCGTTACCTGGGCAACATCCTATAGCATTATTATTTACATTCTTCAGAAAACGTATTACTTGTTATCATACTTATTGTTGACGTGTTTTTTTTACATGCAAATGATGATCTTTTGTAATTCTTTGGCCGTGCTGTCGTGCACTGTGGCACTGCGGCAGCGGTTGTGCCTGACAGTCGCATGCATTTCCGTGGCGCTGCTATGGAAAGAGCACTTACCTCAGAACAGAGACATGTTAGCGTTTGTGTGCGCTAGATTAAGCTCAGTCTGTGATTACATTGTTTCCTCATGTCAAACGAAACACTCCACGGCCAATCACTTCATGCTACTATTTAGCCAATGTCTCGCGAGTTAATTGGCCTGTTCCCTTTGTCAACCTTAAGCATATTGATCTATTGTAATTACTCTTGAGGTACGGCAGAGACAAAGAGAGAGAGACGCTGTCACAGAACTGGATAACATTTATCGGAGAGCTCAGACCTTCTTGGACGTCGCAGAATTCGGACGAGGAATTCTTTGAAGCTGACAGAATAATTAAAGACATCAAGCCGGTGTCCATTGAAGGGTGAGAGGAACGTAGAGGAAGAATCAGGAGCAAATTAGCATTTTGACCTTCCCGTTTCAATGGCACGCTTGCCCTTTTTTCCAAGGGCGCACGCTGGAATCAAAGAGACATCAGAGACCAGACAGATCTCTTGCACAGGTGTGTTAGGGGACAAATGCAGAGAGCGAGAGAAAGAGAGAGAGGGAGAGATTAATGTCACATTACCTATTCATCGTCTCATTGCAAACAGTTTCCACAAAGCGAGGGTGTATTTGAATATCTAAATTGTCTGTGCGGTGCCGGAAGGGCAGAAAATGGGCTTTTGTCCTTGTCTTGTTCCAGTGAGTCAAAATTCTTGAAAACTTACAGATTTCGACTCTTAATGCGTTGAAGCGTTTTCCATGCAGCTGCCTAACCACCTGTTTAAATTTACAATTCTTACTTTAAATGTAAAATATTTCAAAAAAAAGATCAGTTTTTCCCCTCTAAATTTAACGTGATTTTCACAATCTCCAAAACATTCACGCCACTAACTGTCTGAATTATAATCTTGAGTGAATCTTGAGTTACTGAGGAGCTCTCGAAACTCTCTCAACCTTGGAGATTTTAAATTGATTTTCAGAATTGTGCAGATTTTTGACAGACCCACGTCTGTCCTTGAGTAACAGTCAAACTCTCTGCCCTTCACATCTGCTGGCCACCTCTGCGTTTGCCCGGCTCAATAGATTATTAAGAATGAATGTTACTGGTTTTTTCTGCTGTAGATTCAGTACAGTTCTGTCACCATGATATGAAGTATGAGGAGATAATCAACATGATGTGACCCTGAGGGAAAACAATATATTCAGTACAACAAAGACAACAGTGTCCCCAAACTTTTCTTGACTTAATTACACAAACTTTGTTTCGTATCGTCTTCAAGCCTGCTAACAATTTAAGGCAGTAAGAATGTTTCCCAGACATTTTGTTAAGTCACAAAAAAAAGTTAAAAAACCTTATTTTGAAAGTTCTAGGAACAACCTAATGTCCAGTTTTGTAGACATTCTATTAACATTATTGTTTTGTTATAAGAACAAGATTCAACATTTTAAATTCTGTACAGTTTTTAAAACACTCCACTTACAACTTAAAAATAACTATTTTGATATATGATATATAACAGTAAATAAAGGTTACTAACGTTACTGCAAGAACATTTTGATAACTTTTAAGAGAACTTTTAGAGAATGTTAGCCACCATTTTGAGAAGGTTCTCTGTTAGCTGGGAATCTGATAATGAGATGCTGTTTTTTTCAGCTTCTGTGTAATGGATCAGTGACTGATAAATGTTTGTAATTAGGTTCTAAGACATTTCATCACCTAGAAATTGTGTGTTCAATGTTAATGTTTGTTTCAGAGAAGTCATGCAGCTCCTGGATGTTGATGTTTATGTGCGTGAATTTCTCTTGCTGGTCTAGAGGGAGTTTCTTTCAAAGTGAAAACCAAACCACATTTATTTACAAATGCATTTTTTTCTTTGGCTTGACTGTTTATTGGGGCCCATCCTTGTTGTCCTTTATCAAGGGCTTGTGTGTGTGTGTGTGTGTGTGTGTGTAAGAGAGAGAGAGGGAGTGTGTGTGTGTTTGTGTGATGGAGAGAGTGTGTGTGTTTACCTAATATATTGGGGACAAATTTGTAGCCAAAAGTCAGCAAAACCCGACAAATCTGAGCAAAACATTTTGGGACATTCTCTTTTGTAAAAACGCTATAAAAATATAGTCACGTTTTCTTTATTGTACAAATGCAGAATGCAGATTTCTGTTAGGGTTAGAGTTTGGGTTAAGTTTAGGTTATAGTGTTTGTAACTAGCTGTGTATAAAAACAACAGAAGCCTTTGCAGTGTCCCTATGTAGATAGATGAACGTGTGCGTGTGTGTTCAGAGAATGTTAACAGTGGCTCTGGAGCTGACAGGCTTGTTGGTAAGTGTGTGCTCATCTGTGGCATTAATAAGACTGTTCCCTACACCTCCGTAACCAGAGTGCTACTGTCAGTCAGAGCCGTAACCAGGCGTACAGCTTTAATTCACTCTGTCGGCAGAGGAATGACCGTACCGCTCCGCTCCATTACCCCCTGTGACCCTGGGCTGAGGAGGTTGACCAGCAGATTAAACAGCAGTGAGTCTGTCACAGTTAGTTCAGTGTGGCGTGTCACATCCTCTTCATTTAGCACACTCAGCAAGTTATAAAACCTCTTTTTAGAACGATGTGTAAAAACGTTACAGAATATCAGAATTTCAGACTCAAGTCTTTATAATTAAAAATGTGGTGTAATTCTGTTCTCATATAGACAGACCTTGATCGTCATCATAAAGTTTGGTTTTCATCGCAGCTTATTCTGGCCAATACTGGTCCAGTACTAAGACCAGAAGAGACCATCTGACAGACATGTAAAGTGTCCAGAGTTATTTAAAGGAGCCGACACCCCCAGAAAACAATGTAACAGGCTGTACAGGTTCCACACATTGTCTCCATAGAAAAGTCATTGTAACAATGTTTTGATACACTTATCATAAGGTGTAATTGCATGTAGATTTTCCTCTAAGACTACACTAACTTAACTCCTATAAAAATTAAGTTTAGTCTCAACATATTATATATTTATTAGGTCACTAGGAAGTGAAGATTAAGTCTCAGTTTTTAGGCTTTTAGTCAAATTTTTGATCTATAACTAAATCGCTGGCTGTGACCATGGATCTGCACATGGTGCGCATTGCCATCTACTGGATATTGTGTGTCGTTGCAAACAGGAGAATCTTTGCCCTCATTTTAACTTGTAGATTAACTTTATTTTTGCTTGCTTGTTCCTTTCCAGAAATCACACACATGCCTTCTAACACCTGACGACTACAACTGTCATTTATTTATTATCTAGTCATTCAAAAAGCTTTGTTTAGACATGTAGGGCTTTATTGTATCTGTTGCCTAATGGTTCAGGTATACCCAGAGGCAAAAATACACCCAAAATACATCTGTCTGTCTGTATCTAACAAACATCATACGTCTTTATTGTTCTATGTGTTCCTGAAAGGTTAATGCACTTTATTCAAAATTACTAGTTACACACAGACACCTGCAAACTGTGTGCAAGTTTCCATTGAAATCAGGGTAGGCTGTTGTCTTCAGAGCGGGTTTCCTACACATCACAGATCATCATGTTTTTCATGTTCCTTCAGCAGTATCTTGGCCTTCATCATGTTCTCCTTCACTACACACAAACAGACATGAGGAGGGACATTAACACATGTTTAACTAATAACTATCGACAATCAAATATTACCATCGGCTTTGGTAGGGTGGCGTATAGTAGTGATGAGCTTCAGTGAAGAAACAAACAAGTTCTGTCCCAGATAACAATTTTAGAATTTAATAATGTTTCTGTTACCAAAAAGTAACACGTTTTAAAAAAGGTTATTTTGAAAGTTCTGAGAATGTTCAAAACGTTCGTTTTTTAGGACTTAGTTTTTACGTTTTTGCTTAAAAAACGTTTTAATAATATTTAAGCAAGTATTAATTATGTAACGTTTCTACATTAAACATTAGTCAATGTTCTGAGAACATTTCCTGTTAGCTGTGGTTCTGATGTCAGCTTCAGGGAGTCTGAAAGCCGTGACTGAACCATTGGTGCTTGACAACCATCGAGCCACTGGCTCTCCGAGGAGCTCATTAGGCAGCAGAAAGACACTCACAGTGGTCCATGTCGGCTGGCTCGTAAGTGTACATGCGGTTGGCGTACTTTCCATAAATGTCCGCTCGCACCGTCATCGACGGATCTGGATGAAAGGCAGAAAAGAGTTACGCTTGTAAAAACATGTCCTGGTTGTACAATGACAATTAAGATTTTATTTTACATTGTTTCATTAGAATTACCCCACCCCACCTCTAAATTAGATTTTATTTCCCAACTCTCATTATTCTCAGTGATTCTCTGACTTTACAATTTAAATAATATCGCTTTTAAAATATATAGTTGTTTAGTTTTATACATATAGCTGTTGTTTTCAAAAAAACTCACCAACAAACAGGATTCTGGGGACATAGTAACCATCAGGGGCCAAGTTTGAATCTCTCGTCTCCTGCTGGAAATCATAATCACAACATCATAATAATGCATCTGACAACAGTCCAGCTTCTGTCTCACATCTCAGTCTAATGTGTGTTTTTACACTGTAGTATACAATATTTGTATTTTACCACTAAGTTGAGCATGATGAAATCTGATTTGGCCAACTTCTGAATATTCTGATGTTCAGTAAAAGCCTTTTTCAAAGCTAAAAGAGAGTGATGAAAGAACAGGGAGATTCATCAATTGATATGCAACGCACATACTTCACTGCAAGAAAAGCTTGATATCCATGAATCTCATTTAAAGGAACTGCTTAGAATGCAAAAAGATCGCAGTTACCAGGGAACATTCTCAGAATGTTGCCGAACATTCTCAGAAGTTGTCAATAATGTACTTGCAGTAACAATAGTATAACTTTTTTTAGTTATATATTATATAAAAATGTTGAATAACATTCTTATAACCGAGCAAAACTGTACATTTTGAATGTTCTTTAAACTTAAAATAAGTTTTTGTTACTTATAATAATCAAATAATAATCCGATAATCTTACATTGTTATTTCTGAACAGATTTTGTGGACTGTTTAAAAGGGGAACAACAAAAACAACACACCTTTCGAGTGTGGACAGTCTTCCAGGTGATGAATGACCATCAGGGGCTTGTTACTACAGTCAAACAGAGATACAGTGGGTTTATAATATGATATGCCACATACAGGCGAGAGTGATGTGTAGTGTGATTTCATAAGGTACCTTTTAACCATTTTTTTCAATCCCTCTTCATATGTCTCAACCCAGGTGATGTCATCACCCCAGCCTGAACGAACACGAGACACTTTAATGTAAGATCTGATCTGAAACTTAATGTAACATTTTGATAAAGCCATTATGACATTCAGTATTACCTCTTGAAAGAGTTTGGGTGGCTTTTTTTGTGGTTTTTCGTGGAGTTGAGACGTCACAGAGGACCAAGAATAAAAGCACAACATGACTGATCCAGTACTGCATGATTACAGTATGTATTAGCACCCTGGGAAGATTCCAGAAGATAAAGGTTATTTAAACGTCACTAATGCTGTGCATATTATATGTTTTATAGGGTGGGTCAACGTACTACTAACGTTGTATACCAAATACTAAAATAGACAAAGCGGCTGAACAGGACAAACATGTTTCAGTCTTTTGTTCCCATTGACAACTGTCACTTGATTTTATTGGGTTTTAATTTAAAATTCTGAAAATTATATATTTCTAAATGCTTTAAGCAATTGGAACTTTTATTATAATCCATCTTTAATGACATTCAAATTAATCCCAAACTTTAGTATTTCCCTGTATCACACACAAAAGTTGCTAGCAATGCTAGCAAAGGTTGTGGGTTCGATTCCATGGGAGCACACAGGTAATGATAAGTGTACAATATATCTTGAATGCACTATATTGTAAGTCACTTTGAATTAAAGCATCTGGCAAAGTGTGACTTACTATTTAAACAAAAACAAATCTTTTCATGCTGGTAAGTTTGGAATAAAATGCATAAGAAAAGAGAATGATATTGTATATTGATATCATAATAGGGCAGTAATTTAAGACAGCATACAAATCACATTAAGAAGTTGTAAATTTAAGTCAGAAGGAACTTACCAGGTGTGAAATAGTTGAACCAGAGGATCTTACCGTACTGACTACACTGACAGTAACTTCAATCTGTATGGGAGGAATTCTTATATTCACGCTAAACCTTCCGAACAGGTTTGTCATTCAGGAAAATCGGAATTCCACTCCAGTTCATTTATGTAGCCAATCCCAAAAGCTCATAAGCCAATGGACATTTATATTGTGTGCAATCATGTCTAAAGACATCTGCTCTCCATTTATTTTAGTAGAGACAATATTTGTACCTCATGTTTTACTGTTCTATATTGTATCCTGTAATCACATGCACACAGTCATGTAACACGCTCAGAGAAACCTTTAAAGAACCTTTAAAATTCGTAGCTCTTCTCTGTTTCACAAAAGATATAAAAGAGACGGTTCTTAAGAACCTTTGACTGAATGTTTCTTTGGGGATCCATAAAGGGTTCTTCTATGGTTCTTCTAAAAACATAGAGTGTATGTCTACATCATTTATTGATTCTGTAGAAAATGAAGATGCCTTTGTAGTCAGAAATCATTGTGAATGTAAAAAAGTGTCACATTTTATACAATACATACAGGACATTTGATACGCAAGACATGAGTGAAATCAAATAAAAATATGACAAATCCAACATAATTTTATTATAATATTTATTTAGTTTTTTATGTGCCTGTGTTTGTGACAGCTACCAATACTGAAATGTATCCCAGTTTGGGTACAAAAGAAACAACAGCTGCATCAGAAGCAACAACAGCATCATAAATTTAGTTAAGTACATTACACCGCTGTTGTTAGTTGTTGCCATGGACACGTGCAGCCCTTGACGACCGCCGAGGTTCCGAGCAAGCGCAGAAGCAGCAGCGCAGGGGATTGTGGGACGGAAAGCTATCGTCAAGGCAACGGCAGAGTATAGCGAGCGGAAATCTGCCGCTAGCGCAACACCATCCAAGAATAGTTTGTTAAAGAAAGCTCGTCTGCGCTAAATACGCTTTCAGTTCGTTGCCATGAACGAATCGGTGGTCAAAAAGACGCAGGAGACGTTGGGAAAAGTGATTAAAAAGCCTCCACTGACAGACAAACTGCTAAACAAACCGCCGTTTCGATACCTGCACGATATATTCAGCGAGGTAAGTTATTAAACACGTTATCAATACATACACGCAGCACTTGCTTCCTTTATATTCAGCTTGACATGCTTTAAAATTCGGCTTATAGCTCACTAGGCGCTAGCTGCTTATGTAGCCTGCTCGTAATGTCCACACATGTCATGATGTTATCTGTCTGATAAAGTGATCACATGGTGAAGCTGTTCTTTTATATTCGGCGATTTAAGTCACAGCTGAAAGCTGCTGTTTATTTATTAACTGTTTATACGGTTAATACAATGTCACAATATTGTTGCTTTCTGCTCAAATTAATTTGCCTCCAATGTGGTTAAAGTCACACATTTAAAGTCATAGCTCCTGGTGAGCTGTTTACTCGGTCTCAAGGCTTACGTCTGTCCACACGGTTCCACAAAACTCAATGTGAGTGTCCAGAATAGCGTTTAGATATTCTTGAAATACAAACTGCTCAAACCCACTGCAGAATATCTAAGACTAATATCATTTTTGGTTTTCATACATACATACATTCAGTAAAGTGTGCCCAGACATTTGACAGGTAGTGTACGGCTGTAGATGGTTCTAGATACAGTATTAGGTAAAAGAGGAGGACAGGTGAGGATGAAGGTGTGTTTGTAGCCAGAGATAGACCTGTGGAAGGCTCAGGTAGGATTAGCTCACCAGACACCTGCACCTGCAGTAATACACACACCTAAAGGTCACACCATCTGTCTGCTGTCACCATACCTGCAGGAGTCACTCCACTTAATCATCCTCAGTTTTGTTGAACAGCACATAACTGCACTAAATGCTTGTTTCTGATTGCTTGACTGGAATTTAAGTCATTTATACAAATGACTGCTAAATTGTCTGCTTTCATGTCATGTTACTCTGTTGGCTCTACTCATGGATAAATTCATTTAAGCTCAGATAAATGTTCGTTTATTTCATGAGTGTCTGTCAATGCCATTTTAGCTTCCTAATTACCTCGTAACTTTCATGGTGTGTATGAAGAAGTGTGTTACTGCATGTGGCTTTTAAACTCAATTGTCAGCCGTCTGTTTTGCAAAACTGCTTGGCTTTGTTTGGTCTATTAGTTATGCTGACATTATTCTAGAATAAATCCATGTGCAACGCTACACATTGTAAAGGATTTCTGAATTGTGTTTATTAATACAACAACTGTAAAATGTGTCTTTAGATTTTTGGGGTTTCTAAAGCGTTTCAGGAGTTGGCTGTGAAATGATGTTGTCCTGTTTTCTTCTCAGGTAATTCGCACCACAGGCTTCATGAAGGGACTATATGGAGAAGCAGAGATGAAGTCAGATAATGTAAAGGTAATAAAACCTTCAAACACTTTGATATGAGAGGGAATGTTTAGGATTTTGTGTTTTGCTGGCTGTTATTTCAGTGGATCTTCGTATATTCATGTCTGTTAGGGTAGATGCATGAAGTTTATTTTTTAAAGGAATGTTTTTTTAGTTCTTGGAGTCCCTATCAATTTTGCGCATGTTGGTGGGTGCCGACTCACTCCTTATAGAATGAAACTGCTTTTCAAGGCCACATTCTCATCATATTTCTCAGAAAGTACTATT